>VZTT01019348.1:6541-62046 GCA_013400855.1 Buphagus erythrorhynchus | reverse complement strand
ACAGGCACACGGCAGGCAGGCAGGCAGGCAGGCACACGGCGGGCGGGCGGGCAGGCGCTCCCTCGCACGCAGCACTCGCGCACCTTCCCCCGCACGGCGCGGCCGCAGGAAGCTCCGCCGGCCCTGCACCGCTCCCGCCCCGCGGCTCCGGCGGTGATAAAGTGCAGGTAATGAGCAGGGTGGAGGAGGCGCGGGCGGGAAAAGGCAGAAAGTCCTGTTAACTCCTTTGCGCTCAGGGACCGCCGCCCGGGCTGTGCCCACCGGCCCTGGCGCCCCGCACGGACCCGCAGCCACGGCGAGAACACGTGGGAGAGTGGCCAGCACGCTCGGACACGGCGGGTCCGAGCCGAGGCGAGAGGGGTTCGGGCTCCTCCAGGGGCTGGGTGGCCTCGGCTTCCTCCTGGAAGCTGTCAAAACCGGGCTGGAGGAAGTGCCAAGCAGCCTGGTGTGACCCCCAAGCACTGAGCCTGCCTGGGCTGGAGGTCTCGTCGCGTTCCCACTTGCCCGGGTTACCCTCTGGTCAAGTGATTATTTATGGCTGCAAGAGTTGAAGACCTTCTCTGTTCCCTTCCCAGTTGTTTTTCAACTCAAAGAGGTGTTTCATCCTCCAATGCCAGCCAGCACTGATACTAGAGAAACCAAGCAGTTCATCCCAAGCGAATGACTTGCTTCCAGTCATTCAGGTAATCCCTGCAAGAGGACTCCCAATGACAGAAACCAATTCTCTTACTATTTGTAAAAGACTTGTCTAGAATTCAGATCCATGAGTTATGGAGACTTTATTTAGCCTCCTTATTTAGTCTCCCTGCCTTTTCTAACTCATGCTACAGAAATTGCTTCCTCTCTGCCCAGCTCTATTCTCCCTTATTTAGATCACAGAACTGATGGTAATGTGGGTCTCCCTTACATGTATCTTCTGCCTGAAACCTACAAATGAGGCTGACCTGCTCATCCAGGATGAGTTTACCAGTACCTAAATGTCTGAGTAAATGACATTATAGTCAAGCCAATTTCACAGCCATGTTAGAGAGCTGTTGCCTTGTCCCAACCAAGAGGTCCCACTGGTTTCAGGACTGACACTAGTACTCCTCCAGCCCCAAAGGGACCTGGGTTAACCATGACACTAACCTTGGGGAAAAATAGTAAAAAAGGAATAGTTTTTTTCCTCATTGATGTGTGCCCTAAACCAGCTCCTCTGGGATCACAGGGTCACCCACAGAGAAAGATGGCAGATGTGCCAGGATGCCGAGGCAGAGACCGGCCTGTTCCAGCATCAGTGTGACACTGGATTATCTGTCACCTGAATGCAGCAGCAGTCTGGCCTTTCAGCAGCACTGGCCTGCCTGCAGGCTGCTGTGAAAGAGTGATCCCACCTGCAACGCATGGATGAGTCACTCCCTTTGCCACCCTTCCTTGGGATCTGGTAACCATCAGACTCCATTCAGCTGATCGATCTGGTGGAAAAATGACACTTCAGAAAATAATGGATTTTCCATTGGCCAGACAGCTGAATTGATCCACCTTGTAACCACACAGCTGCAGAGTGGAGGAAGGCAGAAACCTGGAAGTGAGGTGAAGCAGAACTACTTTCAGCAGCAGTTAGATCAACTTAACTGCATCCTGTGTGCATGATTTGATGAGCAGCGTGAATCAGGCCAACCTAGGTACTCTTGAAAGGGACAGGGTTTGCTCTAGCCACATTCTGGCATCACCTCCTTTCTGCTGCTATTGCCCATTACATTAGCTGCACCTGAAAGGTCAAATGTAAAAAAATATTCACCTATTTTAGCAGAGTGATATCGCCCATTGCATGATGCCTATTGCTGACACAAAAGATAGAAAAGAGACAGGATAGTGACAGCTTTCAGACAAAAACTGTGCTGCAGACCTCAAAATGCGAGAGAGGTCTGGGAGTCCCAACTGACAACATCAGCACCAAGACTTCTGCAAGGACAAGGGTGATTATGACAATCCCAAACACTGTCATGTCCCAAACATTTCTATTATTATACTTGATTTGTGCTTTCCAACTGCCCTACAATGTAGTTTTGACAGCTGTGTTGCCTGGCAGCCACTTTGTCACAGCTCAAGATGTAATTATGAAGAGGAGTGTATCTACACCTAAAAGAATAATGGATCCTTAGTCTGTGGGATTCACAAAAGGACCATGTTCTTTGTCTGAGTCTTTAGGCACTACTAGGCTACAATACAACCTACGGTAAGACAACTCAATAAAATGGGACTTAATATGACAGACTGGAGTATAACCAGAAGTAATTTGATTATGTTAAGATAGGGTAAAATTATGCCAGTGCTCAAAATTTTTTGGTTTTTAACTAAGCAAGATAAGTATAACATGTAAACAGTGTCAAAAGAGAAATAAATATGCCCTGCAGTGTGTTTAAAAATTATCAGTTGCCAGACAGCATAATATGGAATATCAGTTGTCAAGAAAATTGTGTACAGAGTAGATAGGCCTCTCTAGTTCTTGTTAGGATCATTCCAGGTTTTGAGAGGATTGTGGTAGGAATTGTATAAAATTAAATTTTGTGTTGCTTTTTTGTTAAGTCACTGAAAGTTTAGCATGATGAATGAGTATGGGTTTTTGTTGCACAGGAAAGGGAGGGGGATCAGAGAGCAAGACAAGATCTGGTCAGGAGGTATTTGGCAAAAGAGTTTCATTTTAAAAACGCAGAACAGTATGTTGGAGCTCAAATGCTGTGTTCAGAGCATCTTGCTTTCAGTGAACTGTTACTGAAGGCACAGCAGGGCTCTGAGAGACTGTGGTCCCTATTCTCAACAGGTTTGGCCTCCAGGTGACTGGATTTCCTGTCCCTCATTGATACCAGCAATAACACTAAAGGAATATCATATCCACTGACCATGTGCACACATTGGAGATTTCCAGTTCTCTAGATTAAACACTTTTAATTTGGTCCAATATAAAGCAAAACTAAGGACACAATCTATCTGGTGCTTTTTAGCAAAAAAATCTAAGCTTGAATATACCTTCCAGAGTGGAGTCTGGACTAGGCTTTGTTCCCTTTCTTGCAAGAGTCTTCATATAAATATAGAAACATCTATGTTTAAATAGATACAGGATGGAGTCTGGAGACCTAAACAACTCTACTGCACTTTGCAGATGTGGAGCCTGGGAGTGTCTGCCTTTTGAATGTGTTTGTTTTTCTTTCATGCTGTAGCACAATCAAAAGAAATGCAGTAAAAACAATGCAAGCTCTTTCATGCCTGTATATGTATCAGTTGTTAAGTAGATCATTGCAAAAAGAAAGAATTGCTTGGTGTCAGGCATTTCCTCACAAAGCATAATAAACTCTTCTTGTCGACTTAAAGTATTCTTGACTCTGTTGGAATAGTTGATAGATGCCACTTTACTTTTCCCTGCATGAAGATAGGCAGTGCAGAAATAGAATTGCAGAGTACTGGTGTGCAGGAGCCGTATGTCATTGACAGGCAGCAGTCCTTTTTGAATATTTGCTCTCCCTGACCTGGCAGGAAGCATTTAAAAGAAAGCAAGTTTTTTTCCAAAACAACACCACCTGCTACACAACCAGCCAAACACTACTTCCCCAGCAGTCCTGCTGGAGTGGGGATGGGGGTGGATGCCTTTCCTACCCTTTCAGAAACTGAGTTTTCTTTTCCCCATCTCTTCAAAAAGCAGGCAAGCAGGTTTTTCTTCATAACACCTCTTTTCCCACTCAGGAGGAGGTGAGCTGTGTACTACTCGCCTCCTGTATAACATCCAGCTGAACATCAAAGGAGGTCCCTCTTTTGGGATGCTCCCTGACAATTGTATCCTACAAATTTTAGTTTGCCAAATGTTACTCCAGGCCCAATGCACATGATTTGCAGACTGCCCCTGTCATGCTCCAAGATCCTCCCAGCTCTCAGGCTCCTGACACGGAAAAGCCTGGCTGGGCATATTTTTGTTTCTGGCTTCAAAGACAACATGTGCCATGACCCTGTAAAGGGAAGGGCTGGGCGAGGCTTTGCTCCATTCTGCCACTTCAGTGCCTCGCAGCAGTCTTGGGACACATTTCCCAGTCCCAAAAAGGGAAGTGTGTGTGCCCCTCATCACTTCACCCACAGCACAAGTGCAGCAGGTGACCATTCAGTCACTGTGCTGTGAGCTGGAGATCACACTGCAGAAGTTTGGGCACCTCTCACCTTTTTCTGCTTTGGCAATTCCTCATTGGTTCATTCAGCTTCAGAGCAAAACCAACCTGTCCACACCTCAGAGCTGCTAGGGATCTGCTTTCTGGCTGAATAACTTGCTTGATACTTTTGAGTTTTTATCTCCCTTCCACCTGATCAAAGAGTGGGTCCTCAGTTGCATTCTAAATGTTGAATATCACTAATTTACTATGGCTATAAATAGCACAAATTCATTATCAGATTGATGGCATGTATGTGGGAAGTGCATACTTTTAAAAAAAAATTTAGTTTCTCAAGTAATTTTTTTTAAGAACAGTTTAGTACTGTGTCATCATATAGACCAAATATTCAGTGACTTAAACTCAGAAGTACTGCTTGTAGTATTTCCAAAATGTGAAAGATCTGCAAAATATAGTGAATGCTCAGCAGCAGAAAGATACCAAAATGGGAACAGGGGACGAGGAAGGAGGAAAACAGTGCAGGGTGTGACTTGAAAGAAAGCAGAACAGGAGAATAACTATAAAAAAGAGGGAAGAGGTTAAAGATAAAGAAGATGTATGAGTAGGTGAAATATTTCAAGTACTTTCATGATTTGTGTGATTCATAGCTGCAAGATCTGAAGCTGCCTCTCTTAATTCAACCCTCAGTTTTCACTTGACAGCCTGTGAACCTCTTCAAGTTCAGCATCTGACCCTTTCTCTCTGCACCTCACTAAGAGCCACCTGCCCCTCTGCCTCCAGCACCTCTTCCAGCCTTCAAAACATCTTCAAATGGCTGCTCAGCCTGTGTCCTGCCTGTGAATCATCCATGGAACTGGGACATGATCCCTGCTACTGACTCTTCAGCACTCAAAGAAAGAGAGCTCAGGAGCATCCTGAGCCACCAGGTTTGTTGCTGCTGTAGTTTGAACCCAACTTGTGAGAGGACAGGTGTGCAGGAGAGTGTTTGAAATCTTAAATGGATCTCTTTGCGTTTCCTTTAGCAGTCTGGCCTTTTTAAAGAATCACTGAGCCATGATGACAAGGGCAAAACTAATGTGAATACAGTATTGTGTTTACATTGTTTGGTGCATAGTAAACTTTTCCTTTCAAACAAACCCAAGGAAGAATGCATTTGCTGTGGTAACTGTGATTTGCCAGAGCTAATGGACCTGACTCAACTCTTCAGTTTGATTTGTCTTTTTAACATACTGGGTAGCAGGGGACCTTATGACCCCTCAGGGAAATTAAAACTCTTAAAGCTCATCTATCTGGCCTTTCTGTCAAAACAGTGTTGTCATCGAGCTATTGCTCTTTCTCTTACAGGCCAAAATTAAACTCCAAAGCCAATAAGATCCTCAATGGAGCTTGTTCAGTTTGGTTGGTTGGTTTTTAACTAAACATAGACATCTCAAAATGACAAATCAATATCTTTTAATTAAAAATTTAAACAGAAAACGCAGAAATGAACCCGTGGAATTGGAGAGTTTTTCTGACAGCCACAACTGAAATTCAAGTTACTTTACCCCCCAGACACATAGATATATACATGTTTGTTTGTTTGCTTTTAATGTGAGATATGATAAGCTTTACGTACATTTACAGAAGAGATTGTGTAGGAAATTTAAGTTACTTTACCCCCCAGACACATAGATATATACATGTTTGTTTGTTTGCTTTTAATGTGAGATATGATAAGCTTTACGTACATTTACAGAAGAGATTGTGTAGGAAATTTAAGTTACTTTACCCCCCAGACACATAGATATATACATGTTTGTTTGTTTGCTTTTAATGTGAGATATGATAAGCTTTACGTACATTTACAGAAGAGATTGTGTAGGAAATTTAAGTTACTTTACCCCCCAGACACATAGATATATACATGTTTGTTTGTTTGCTTTTAATGTGAGATATGATAAGCTTTACGTACATTTACAGAAGAGATTGTGTAGGAAATTTTAAGAGACAAATTGCAATTAGGTGCTAAATTCTCACAGGCAATGGAAGATTTCCCTTGTGTGATTAATGATGAGTCTGCTGTTAAATTCTCTGTTTATGGTTAGATTCATGTTTTCTGTTTTAATTCATATTTTATGCTTCTTCTCCATATGTGAGTGAGGATGCTTTAGCTTCATTTTGTAGACACTGTGTTTAAGATACTCTGCTGCCTCTGAGCATCTCAGGTCTCTCTTTGAGTCTTCAAATGCTTAAGCTCATCAAGCACATTTGAGAGTCATTGAAATCCAAAAACTATTAAGTCCTTAAAAGTATTCTGAAACTAGGCAGACCGTAAGGAGCTGTGGTTAATGCTTCATTGAGGTAAAAAGTGCAGCACTTCATCTGAGACCTCAAAATCCACATAGGGTCTCAACCTCAAGACACAAATCCATACAAAATCAGGCTTCATTGATCCCCCTGCTCAGAGAGCCACTGCAAAAATGAGAGAGAGAGAGAGAGGTTTCTATAGCTTATATATCCCTAGTGTCTACTCAGCTTTCATGAGGGAGCTACTGTAATGTAATGACTTTCTCATATGATTATATTATCATTTGCAAAAAGAGATATTTGCATATAAGTGTACACAGATACGAAAGGTCGCCTTTTGTTTTAATTACAATGTCAGTGTCTCTCGCTGCCTCCATATGAACAGACCTTAGCCCCACATAATCTCTTTGATGAAGGAAAAATACAAAACCACATGTCAAATATTTTGAGTTTTCATCATAAACCTGGATCTATGTTGACAAGCTTTTCCCAGGGATAGTAACATCAGTAAAATATTTTCATTCCAAGTCCCTGAGAGGTTGGAAAAATCAACAAAAGAATAGAATGAGATAGATTGCCAGAAATAATATTACCGTTTTAGACATGAAACCATCTCACAACATCATGTGAGTATTGAAATGCTTTAAAACATTTTCTTTAATTTGATTTGTTTGTATTTGTTCTGGGATTTGTTTTATTTTAACTATGCCTGATTTTTCCTGCTGAATAAGAGGACTGCAGCTGTTGAACAGAAACAGGGAGACAGATGACTGGAAAAGAAAATCATGTTTGATCGGGGGTTCAGAAGACAGTCTGCATTGTACAAGGGATGGTGTAGGTTTGCTTAGTGACCAGATAGGTTTCTTTTTATTTAGGTACTGTTAAGAATAACATTAAAGGTAGTGAAGTACTGCCATACCAGTACTAGCAGAGATAATGAGGCTGTGGACAAATCCAGGTGGCTTTGTCCTTTCCATTTGGGTGGTGGTAAAGGAGGGAAGGCTCATTCCAGCAGGTCTGCTGGCATAAGCAAAAGTCCAGGGAGAGATACTGCCTTCCACATCTGCCAGTGCAGGAAGGGAGTGACCATGTGCCCAGGGTATAGTAAATGGATCTGAATGGATCCACACAAGCACATTTTCAACTCTGTGTCCAGAGCTATGGCTTGATGAGCCCTCAAATCTCACTCCAACAGTACTCCTGGGATCCCTGACTATTCAGTTGTCCTGTGGGACATCTGTCCAAAGATGTGGGAACTATCATGTGGGAAAACATGATCAGAGCAATCTTGACATTCAAGGAAGCAGCAGACGGCGAGGGCATGGTTAGGGAAGGAGGGGTGGCTGGCCAAAACAGCTCTCCCTGTGCTGAGATATCCAGCACACCTGGAGAAAAGGAGAAACTGTCCTTGTCCTGCCCATCATAATCTCCTTCCCTTTCAGTATCCTCTAAGTGTTTGCAAACACCTCTGGAGACTTCTGAAAGGCAACAGGAGTCAGGGAGTTTTAAGAAGTTAGGATAGCAAACCAGTTTGTCCTAAGACATCAACATCGATCCAGTTGAGTGCACCCATGGAAGATTTTGGCTGTTGGCTTGTGGAGAGGTGGGTTCTACAGGAACCTCAGCTACAGAGGTTTACTTCTGCCTGCAAGCAATACTAGCTATGGGGTCTGCATGCATTTATCTGTCTGAAATGTGATTAGATTACATGGAGCAGCCAGAACTGTAAAACAAGACCCTTACAGTCCAGTTTCCCAACAAGCTGCATCAGCAGCCATGTAAAACCTGCTGGAAGAGAGTCACAGTAAGCACATGGTATTGTACATGGATCTTTCTTTCCCACAGGAAAAAACTGTTCCCTCTCACCGAAGTCCTGGAAAAATGCCCTTTTTGTACTTAGCCTCCAATACATTTACAGTATTTTATGAAAATTAGATATACTACCATAGTGAACAGTGTTACATCTGTAACTGTAATGAAATAAAATTATGCATTTGTATAAAGATGAGCTATTTCTAGCAAAAAACCAAACCAAATCAATCTAATTAATAAGTTGCTCTTGAACACAGTAATTTACAGACAAGCAATTGATAAACTATCTAACAATGTATTAAGCAAACAACAGCATTTATCAAAGGAAGTTTGAGACATTTTGCCAACTAGAGGGCTTGGCTAAACGAATACATTTGTAGCTGGATCTAATTATTGAATTAGAGCTTAAAAAATGCTGTTATGGCAGCCAGCCTGGACTGTTGTGGTTAGACAATAGCAATTCTTCCCTTTTCTTCCAGTGTTTTCATTCATTTACAGCACAGTTTTTGAAGAATAGAGTTTGGAAGCCAGTCCAGCATCTCACATCACAATTAACAGGCAAACCTATAGGATAATAATTAGGACATACATTATTGCCCCAACTTTATATATGACTGCCTCAATAGAGTCAGATGTTTACAGCTAGATACTTAATTTCTAAACATTGTCCTCAGCAATAATTCTAAAACAAAACAGTCACAGAGAAAAATACTGAATTACATATTTGAGTTTCTCTTTCCCAATTCTTGCCAAACTGTATTTGTCTCAGGGAGACAGACCTGCAGTTTGATTGGGACCTATGTAGCTTTCTGGCAATAATAAACTAATGGACAGGTAAACTACTTTTACTGGTGTGTGGTGACTCAATCTCTAATAATGTTTGGCTCTTCTGACTTGTTACGAGAGGAAAGAGTAAATACCTCTTGTGAATCTTTCAAAGGTTAAAGTGTCTCACTTCCCACAGATTTTCAAAGAGCTAATAAAAGGCACCTGGGAAAAGAGGAATATAGGTGGCTGGAGAAGGCTGATAAAAATAGGCTGGAACTTAGTGAATAAGCTTGTATTAGGCTTGTATTACAAGCCAAAAACATCTTCCTATCAGCTTTGACTGAAGCTGAGAGTAAGAACTGATTATTAATTTAGTAATTCATGAAAAATTCTATTTTGGCAAGTGAGAATGCTGTCTGAATGCGAAGTTATTAAAACTAATTGGGTCGTGTAAAACCAGACTGTTTGTCTGTGAGCCCCGTTAAAAAAGCTGAGCCATCTTGGGGAATGGTTGAGAACTTAAAATGTTTTAGCACTTCGAAGCTCATTGGATCTCATTAACAACCAAATAAATGCATTTCAAAATGGAGAATAATGTAATGGAATCAGTTCCTCACTCTAATTCTTCACCTTTGGGTTCTAGCCATCTGTATCCTATCTACTACACAAGAACCATTAAACTAGGTCCCCTTTCATGTCAATAGAGAAAAAGAAGACTTTGTAGGTTTGAATTCAGCCACTGTGTTTTGAATAAGGCAGGTCTTAAAAATGACGTTTTTAACTCCACTGACTATAAAGTGAATTAAAGCAAGCAGCTCAAACCGAGGCAGCTGCACTGCAGACACCTAGAAGTGGGTTTTCATTCACATTTCTGTAAAATGGGAAAAAAAATGTAACTATGTCATGAGAGAATATTTACATAATCCTTCATCCAAAGGTAACAAATCTCCCAGGTAAATGTCAAACATACATGCCCTACATATTCATTGTCTTGGTTATCAACTACAGGCCTTAATTAAAAAAACAGGGTATATCTTTGGTTGCATCACAAGAAAACTATAAATTGATTTAAAACTTTTTGTTAGGATCTCCAAGACAGATTCCATGTCTGAAACCTTTGTCCTGCCTAAGGTATAGAGAAAACAGTAACTGCAAGGTAAGGCAAATAAAAACACACCAATTGTTGTTCAACCTGTTCTCTGGAGGCTGTGTTGCTACAGATGAATACACAGCACTTAGTCTGAGGACACCACCATTCAGCCTCGCTGTGTTTTGCAGTTAGTAGGCACAACAGAAGAGAGGAGCAGTAAAGGAATGGGGACTAAAACCACATGTTTGCATTCTGCCACAATCTCTAGCATTCACAGAAGAATTCACTGGTACACTGAAGGTAGTGAAATAAATCAGTGTTCACCTAGTTTCAACAACACTGTGGTGAGACTGCTGGACTAAAACTGCCAAATACTTCCCTTTTTCTTCTTTAGAACTGTCACAGATAATCTCTGGTCAAGTAGCTAGCCAGGTGCTGCTTGCCAGCCCTGCTATCAAGATTATGAACATCACAACCATCGTTTCATTAAGACAGCAGCCATAAGTCCAGAGGCTCTGGCTTGGCCAAAAAGACATCAACAGCTACCAAGGTCTGCTAAAATGCAAATGTCTTCTTCCCCAGAGGAAAACATGAGGGGCTTATGGAGCATTAGCACTGACAGCACTGACAATCAGCTCACTGGCTACCATATGGCTCTGTCTTTCTACCATTTGCATATACCTCCCTTGCTTTCTGCCACTTTACAAGTTCCCCTGCCAGAGGCATGAAACCAAAGTTCCAAGTGGCAGAAAATAAAAGCTGAGGTTGTCCCATACTCCCATAAAACCTTCCTGCCCACGTCTCTCCACTGATACTGCCAAATCTCACCCCAAGCCTTCCTATGATTCACAGATGATTTAATCAGTTCTGTACAGATGGATCTTGTGATCAAAAGAGTGTCAGAAATGCAAAGCAGCATAAAATGACACCACTACACCCAGCATTCCATCAAGGCTTCCAGTGCCCATTACCTTCAACCTGTAAAAGTTTCACATACTGAGGAGAGGACATGAACCAAGAACTTGACTACAGCAGTTACTTTTCTTCCATCAGGGTAAGGTGGTGCCACTGGACAGAAACAGCTGACATGAAACCCACAGAAGAAGGCTCTCTTCTTCAAAGACACTATTTGGCATGCAAAGTGCCCTGGGTAACAATCTGCTATTGACTATGGTTAACTCTTCTCCATTCTTCCTAAACAATAACCCAGGATTAAGTGTAGCAGTGTATAAATGAAGCTTAATGGATATTTTCAGATCCAAGACTTGGATGAGAAACCATTTCAGTGGAAGCAAAATCTCATCTAGTCAGTGGCTACACAGCAAACATCCTTTCTCACGCTCCTGGAACTACCTAAAGCATTTGCTGCTGTCTCAGAGGCACAGTTCCTTTTCCTGAGTTAAAAGGCAAAGGTCCAGGGTAATAATCTGAAGTGGTCTGAGCTTTTTCTCCAGCAAAGCACTCAAAAATAATGAGAGAAAACTGCAGCTTTATCAGAAACTATCACACAGCTCTTTTTCAGTGTCTACAAGCAATCGCAACCTACAGTAGTTGGAAAACCAAGACTCATGTTCCAAGTTGTTACTTGGAAAGTAATTTGTATCACCTTTCCAGACATTGCATAGCATCATCTAGCAGTCATCCCTGGCTGGCTAGGAAACTTGTCTCTGGTAGATTATAATCTGGTTTTAGTAAGTAATGCTTTGATCATCCATCAACTGACTATAGCATGCAGTGTATGTTCACAGGAAACTGCAATTACTGTAAAACACTGGCAGACACCTTCTTGGAAAAGCAGGCTCTCACAAACACACCACATTTTGCTAACAAAAGAAGCTACCCCGTTGTACACAGCTCTTCCCTCAGGAGGAATACACAGTGCAGCACACCATGGACCTGAGTCAATTTATGCAGCAGAGTGCCAGAATGTGCCCTATAAGAATCCTACATAAGTGAGGGAAATGTATGTTTATGAACACTCATGCTCAGCTGAAAGACTGAAAGTGATGACAAATTGAAATTATTTTTGAGATTGATTTCAACACTTAGTTATGCTCACAGTTAAAATTCTGCTTTTTAGAAAGATATCTATAACAGGCATTTTAGTCATCTAATTAAAATGTGATTTAGAACTCATGAGCCTGAGAGCCGAATTTCCCTGTCTGTCCAAAGGGAAAGACATGCATACTAGCACATGGCTCAGGGCACCTAGAAAGTTGTGTAGAATCAGACAGTGTAAATACCTATCTTTGCCTTCATTAGTCTAAGATAACCTAAAGCCACATTTCAGTTCAGGTTGGTCACCTCAACATAATTACTTTTGATATAGCAAGGAAGCTGAAGCAGAGCAAAGCTGTTGTGGACGTAGTGAGAATCACACTGTTGCCACATGCAATCAGTAGCACAACTGGAACTTCAGCCCACACTTCTGCTCCTTCCTGGCTTGGGATAGGCTTAAGTATATATTAATGCCCTGCTCAATGGGGCCTGTAGAAACAAATTTCAGCTGTTATAACAATGCTTTTGTCTCTGGCACGCATCCATGCGAGGGATTGCAGCTTCTCCAATTTCCTGAGCATTGCTAGTTTCCTGGAAAATCTGGAAGCATGAAAACATTCTTCCCCATTTCTCTGCCAACCTGTGCTGCAGGGCAAAGGCTTCAAGTGGTTTCATTCACTTTTATCAGAGTTTCTCTTTTATTTCTGAAAAAGTGTAAAGAAATATCTAGGAATTGTAGAAAGCAACATTTCATTTTTTGTCTACTGTCTTATGGCAAAACTTAGCATTGCAAAAGATTTGCCTCACATTCACACTGACTTCAGTGGCTATTTCTTTAGTCACTAAACTCATTTTGTGTTCTCCTTCATAGCTGTTTTCCAGCATATCCAGTGGAGTATGACTTTGGGGCAGCTCTAGGAGCTGCTGTTCAGAATGCAGTGCTGCTGGCACAGCAGCGCAGCACTGGCTTGTGCTGGTGTGGTCAGGGGGCCTGGAGGTGTTCAAAAGCCACTGAGATTTCCACACTGCTGGCAGTGGTTGTGTCCCCTTATGTCCCACCCTCATCATTCTCCTGTTTTATCCCAGCATAAGGCTCAGGAGAAGAAACAACTGACTAAATAGAATTATCTCAGGAGGAGAGCAGCCTTCAAGGTCAGCACAGGTAGGCAACTTGCCTTTTCTCTGTATCAACAACACAACTGTTTCAGTTTCACATCTCACTGGCAAAATCAGGAGCAGAGCAATGTGAGGCTGCCTCAGCTTTCTGAATGCTTGAGCATGTGTTCTCCCTCTGCTCCCAGGTGGCTTCAAAGCACAATCACTGTCTTTTGTTGATGATGTTTGGCTTTCTGAAGGATTGAATTCTACATCCTGGCTTTCAAAAACCCAGTTCACAGTGTTCTGTCTTTGCCTGCTCTGGTGCATATAGAGGCAGTAGCAAAATGCCAGCGTGGGAGTCAGTGTAGTGTGACTGCTGCAGTTTTGACACTTGGCCATGCAGAAGGCTTTAGTCCATACAGGAAATAGTTTTCCTTCACATAATACCTTTCTGTTGGAAATTCTTTGCAGGTTTTTATTTCCCCTCACCTGAAGCTTTACAAATGAATCACCAACACGAATAAGATTCTCCTTATGAATCTTTTAAATGGCCCAGCTAAAAACCATTTCATATTCAAGAGAAGATGAGAGGAGAAGAGTTAAAATCTAAACACCCATTGATAGGCTTTTAGAAAAGCATATCATGCTACAATGTCACCTTACCTTTGCTCTTGAGGCTGATGCTTCTGAGAAAAATATGTAAGAACACAATGATAATGCACAGATATATTCACACAACATATGCACCTGGAGGGTGTGCTAAATTGCTAACTTTTATTTACCCTTACTTCCTGTTTTTTTTTTTTTTGCATGCCCCTCTAACTCCCTATGTTTAAAATCTGCACCAGATCTTAGGAGAGACTTAACTGTGACCTTGGTGCATCTTGGAAGCTCCCACTGTTACCTGCCAGGCAAGAAAGAGCCAGAAGAACCACTCATTACCATCAGATTACAGTACAGAAAAAAACAGGGATCAAGAAGTGCCACCAAATGCTACTTTGAGCAATAAGGCATAAGGTGTTTCCACCACCTTTGGCTGGTCAAGATAGCGAAATTTGACCACATCATGAATTGTGAATCGTGGAAGTACATGGTCCACCACAACTCTCAGAAATTTTAGAAAATAAGAAAGCTACCCAAAACAGAGAACTGACATTTGAAAAGATCCCATGAGACACTGTTTTGTAAATATGGGGTTTAGTATGAAATAATTTCATTTTGACTACACAACCTGATTAACAAGCAGATATGTAACCTAAAACAATGTAATAATGCTGCTACTGTTCCTCGTATCCTTTAATAAAATCCAAAACAATGAGTACTTACTAATATAGTGAAGCAGGTTATTTGATACTACTGAAAAAATCTACCTAATATCAACAAACCAAGCACAGCCAGGTATTCCTTTTCAATCTGCTCAAGTTCTATCAAAATTCAAAGGCTCCTGTGAAAATTTTTTATTTGATAAAAGGATGCACTGCTGCAGGGAAATATCTCCTTCCTTAGTCAAACAGTGAAACTACATAGAGTAGCAGAAATGCTTATAGTATCTGCTAGCTACAAATATTTTTGTATATATACAGGTCTTATTCCTGTACAAATCCATACTTTGCTGTTCTTGGCTTCAGTCCTTTCACATTCGACCTTAGTCTTTCCCACACTCTCCTTTCTCAAAGATTTCTGGAAACCCAAAGGAGATTTAAACAAGAAAAATAAACTCTTATTAATCTTTGAGAAACACAGCTACTTTGTCCAAAAAATCTCAAAATGGAAAGCAGTCTGAATAATCAGATTCTGATTTTATTTGGATGACTTGTTACATTCTGCAAGTCCTGAATATTCTGCTCCAAGTTACCTCCATCACAGAAGAGAGAAGCAGCAGCAGAATTCAATCATGGCTCAGAAATTACCAATACTAGATGGATAAGAAAATGGACCATTGGGTTCAAAAGACAGCATAGCTGTCAGTATAATTAGCAGCAGCTGTGAATGATAATACCACTGTTAAACATCTTCCTCAGCCACCTGGACAGAGGGATGGAGTGCACCCTCAGTCAACACACAGGTCAAACCAATAGAGTCAGCATGTGAAAGGCCACAGTTTCCCTCCGTGGTGCTAGTGAAGACATTGTGTCCAGTTTTACACCTTCCAGAAGAGAAGTGAGATCCAAAAAATGGTGTGAACTCAGCAGAGGGCTGCAAAGATGACTGGAGCTGGAGTCCCTGCCTGCTAAGTGAGGCTGTGAGAGCTGAGCCTGTCCAGCCTGGAAGAAAGATGGATTCACAGTGAACCTCACAGCAACCTAACAGGGCCTTTGGAGGACTCCAGCAAAGATGAGTTCTTTTAGAGATGTACAGGAAAGGGACAGACACAAGTTTCAGAAAGGGAATTTCTGCTTGGTTGGATGGATGGAAAACAATTCCACTGTGAACACACTTAAGAAATGAAAAAAGATCTAGTTTCCATAGAGATACTCAAATTTAACTAAAGGCTGTGAGCAACTTGTGACTTTGAATCAGCCACGTTCTGAGCAGGGGCTAGGACCAGAAGTCCTTTTCAACCTAATTTGATTTGTGATTCTGTGGCTTTCTTAGTCTGTAAAACAAAATTAATTTCTACTTCTGAATGCTTTATATGAACTTGTAAAGAAAGGAAAGTGAATGCCTTAAAATGTAACCTTTTAATTAATACACTCAGGTAAAATGAAATTATTTATGATATAATGTAGAAGTACTACACAAGACTTTAATCATGCAAATGACAACTATCACTTCCCTTCTCTACATGTTCATAAGCTGCACTCATCAACATAATAGCTGATCAACTTCTTCTAGTGCTCTAAGCAGCGTGACTAACATCTGGCATGTAGTTTGTTTCATGGTTACTGGCATTCTCTTCTATCTGTTTAGATCTTGACTTCTTTTTTTAGGGACATTCACATAAACAGGATGTTTCTCTTTCTGCCTGTGCTGATATCACATTGATGCGAGCTCTCCTGCAATAGCCATTTCTGGCAAGGTAACATTAAAGTCTGTGATTACCAGCAAACAAAATCAAACCTGCATTCAAAACGACAAAATAAAATGGAATCTTGTCCAGATCCTGTTAGAAAAACTGCTCTCTGTCTCCACTTTATCTGATAGCAGCAAATGTAATTTGCACAGCTGTTCTTCAGGGACTTACACAAAGGCTTCAGGCTCTGGGAAGACCTAACCTTTGTTTCTTTCTGGGCTGATTTTATCTCATTTTTATAAGGTCATAAATCAAGGGAAGAGAAAGAGAAAATATATTTGGGCTTTTGAATGCAAAATGAATAGGAAAAAAAGCTATAATTTAAAGCAAATTCATCCCCCCTCCCCTTTTTCTTCCCAAGTACAAGCTCCCTGCTGTACAAATCAAAAGTATACACCGAGACAGTGCCTAAATCTTTTATGAAATGGGCCCTTCACTTGCACTTCAATGGAGCTTGCTGTGCATTAAAATTTCTTTTAATGACAGAAGGAAATAATTCTGCAGCTAGGGCACAGTGCTTCCTGCTGCACCTGGTATTTGGGCTGCATATAGGGTGGATGAACAATAAAAGGGAAAGAGAAGTGATTTTGGTGCCTTTTTGCTGTCTCATCATGGACCACTAGACCTGAGGGCCGGCCCAGTCCTGGAAGGGTAGAAAACGTGTTGGTTTTGAGATCCATAATGTTTCTGCACATAATCCCTACATGCCCACACACCATGTTTCCTGACCTGCAACGTCCTCCATCCTGCAGCAGGCGTGTGGTAGCATGGGGATAAGTTAAGCAATCCAGACCTCAAGCCAAGGTGGGAAGTAAGCCAGCAAGGGTGGCCAAGATCAACATTTCTGGATTGCCCAGGGACACAGCTGCATGCCAGTATTCTCCCACAGGCAGTATATGAAATTCCCCATGGGAAGGTATGTTTTTCTCAGATGAATGCCTCCTGGTGGTCTCTTAGCTGTCTGATGTACTCATCTCATGGATTAAGGACACATAGGGATTTCGACATGAGATGGGCATGCACCAATGTGCCCAGCTGTGGAGAATTAGTTTCTCTGATGCCAGGCATATTCTTTTCTTACTCAGCTCTCTTGTTTCTCTTCAGTCACTTTGTTGTCTGCACAAAAGATCCCCCCCACTAATCACAAGGCAGAGGATGTATGAATACTACCTGGTTTTCCCCAAATCCTCTCTATAGCACTTCTGAAGTTCCTTCAATTTTGTGAAGGTATCTGAGGGTTGAAAAAATTTCTTCATTCTTAAGTTATTGACATTTATAGAGCCCAGGCAAGACTGACTCAGATCAATGCAGCCTACAAGGGTGCACACTCACAGACATATTAGCACCAGCCTTCAAAGAAACCCCCTCAAGCCCAAAAATAACAAAAAAGGAGTCTTCAAAGGATGAATCTACCCCCTCCACAACATCAAATCCCATGCTTGCTGCAAAAGATAGTAACAGAAAAATCTGCCCTAACAAGATTCAAGGAAGACACAGAAGTAGAGTCAGCTGAATTCCCTAGGAAGAACAGATTCCTCCAACATGGGAGGGATGTTTTTTTTTCTAAATGGTAGGTATGTTCAATAATACAAAAGCTGCACTATCATCATCCAAATACTTGTTTTTATCTCTGTGCAGGCAAGTCTGGCTCTGTTCAGTCACATCCTGCTTTACTATACACTTCCAGTGTGGAATCCTCCCCTACATGTTTTTGAGTTACCCATGTTACCTCTAATGCACCCTTCCTTGTATTGTTTAGGTATAAACTTCACTTATAGACTGATGGGTAGAGCAGGGAAAAGCCCTCATTTCCTTATACTTTGACCAAGGAGTATGTTTTAGTGTCTGTTGTAGTTCTATTTTTACCTGGCATCAGATATGAGCTGTAACTTGTGCTTAGAATAATTTTTCATCATTGAAGCTGCCAGTGAGTTTACTAAAACTGAAAAGGGAGTACCCTGTATTCTTTTATGTATGCTGTTTTTGCCAGTTCCTTTTGTCTGAACCAGAAGTAATTGAATCTAAACAGCTTTTTAAAGACAAATTTAAGGAAAATATGCACTAAAAGTTGGAGGTGTGGAGTGATTTGTTGTTGGGTGTTTTTTTGGTGGTTTTTTGTTGTTGTTGTTGTTGTTGTTTTTTAACAGAACTAGATGTTCAGCTATGATAAAAATATGTCCAACATAATCTTGCAGTATGCCCACATTTCCTCCTGGGCTGTTTTTGTACATTCTACATCGTGTTTTATTTCAGTTTGTTTCCCTGTGTTCAGAAGCAATTGGTAGCATGTATCCAAACTGGATGTTTTTGTGAAGACTTGTACTGAAGTACAGAGTTAAGATCAAAGTTCGTTCACACTTTTGAGATGCCACAGATAATTTTAGGAGAAGTTAGCAATGGCTGAAAAAATGTTTTATCTCTTTTTCTCAGCCCGTGTTTATTTGGAATATTAAAATAAGATGTGAGAAAAACTGTAAGAAATGGCACTGAACATCTTGAATTGCAATTTGATCTTGTCTAGTTAGTTTGTTCCCCGTCACTGGATTCTCTGAGAATTAACAACAAACAACTGCCATACATGCCATATGTTACATATGTTATATGTTATATATGTTACATATGCTACATGCCATAGCTGCTCCCTGTAGTCATCCCTCCATTCTCAACTTCCAACGCTAATTAACCCCAAACTCTGACTGCACAGCTGAGTAATGACCACCATACAGGCAGATAGATTTGTAGCCTCCTCATATGTCTTTTGATTTCCATATCTACCAGAGTAAGGACTCACTATCTGGAATGGCCTTTCCTATAATCTTGTGCAGTAAAACATCTTTAATTCTGTTCCAGCTTCAAAAGAGAGCAAAAAGGTATCTTTTCACCCAGTGACTGGCAGATGGCCATTATCTAGTATTTTGGTCTTTTGAGAGTAGTTTATCAATTCTGCACCAATATCACTGTCTCTTTGACTCTAGCAATCTTCAGTTTGCACAGTGGGCTTTTTTTTTTAGAAATCATATTCCATTGTCTCTGCAATCATTGTCTATTCTCATTTTCACAAAATTGCCGCTTTATTAAGCAAAGTATTTAGAAAGTTCCTCCCAAAACCTTTGCACTGAGTGCTTTTCAAGAATTAAATGGTAACAGAACAATTTCTCTCCCATCACTAGAATGTTAATTAACAGGCTGTTTTTCTCATCTTTTTTCAATCTTCTCTCCTCAAATTTGTATGTGATAGTTAAGCCACCATACTGATGTGGGCGGCAGAAGAACCAGAATGGAATGAAGAAATATTAAACCAGCACATTGCCTGTCCTAGTGAAGGGACGCAGGAGAAAATGCTGTGGTGGGAAAGTCTTGTGAAGGAGGAAGGTGAGAAATGAAAGATAATTTTTATAGTTTACTTTGGACTGTCTTACAAATGTCCGCTCCTGTGTTTATACTCTGCAGACCCAACTGCATAATTTCACATGGCACAGGATCACATTAGAAGGCAACAACAGGAGAATGAAGCCAATACTGATGCTGTGTCAAGTCAACCGTGGGACAAGGTTCACACATTCAGAATTATTGCTTCATTACACATAGGCAACTGAATACTGCAGCACTGGCATCCACAGACTTATGCTGACGCTCTAATTGGTTGCTCAGCTTTAATTATAGGCAGACGTGGCAGGAACATGCATGAAAATGAAGTATTTGTTGCAGAGGTGCTTGAAGAGCGAGTGCTCCAGCAGCAATCACCAGCAAGTGGCAGCCACCACCAGAAAGATCCCACCTTTCCAAAGACACTGAAGCCAAGAAACCAGTAGGATACCTGGCAATGAGAAGATGGGCACAGAGAAACACAGGCTTCTCCTCCACACAACTTATTCCTAGTGGACAGTCAAACATCATTCTGGGAGGAAGGTGTTGGAGAGGGAGATGAGGTAGCTCCAGCCTGAAGCTCCAGAGCCAAACCACTACCTTGGTAGGTGCTGCCATGTGCTTGCACAACAGCCTCCTCACTTTGTATGCATGGCTTTTGCCATCTCCCTCTTCAGACTAAAGAGCCACCATGGCACTTAGTGTTTACTACAGCTCCTGACAAACTGAATCCTGGCAAAACTGAGCACAAGTCCTCTGAAAAAGTAGAATTTTAGTGAGAAAATTTTCTGGCCACCCCCGTGGCAGCCTGCAGACTCTGCTGGAGGGATAGGGAGATACACAGCATCACAGAGCAGCTTGTCACATCAGTGTGAGTTCAGGTAATGCCTAAATATATAATGAAGAGTGTAATCTGTGAATGTATTTTGTGGAGGTATACTGCAATATACATGTGCATCACATACAGTAAACAATGTGATGGGATTTCTTTGACAGATGTACAGCACTTACATAAACACCATCTCCTTCCACCATGGGGTAGAGGTTTCAGATAAAAATCCTGTCTCACCTCAGGCATGTCACTTACTGTCAATCTTGAGCAGGGATTGTTATCCCCAATGCTGTGTTCCTAAAACAATTTTTCAAGAGCACATAATCATTACACTGCCAAGGCTCACAGTTCATATAATCACAGAACCACTGAGGCTGGAAGGGATCTTGGGAGCCACCCAAGCAGCCTCCTCTAAGGTTACTTATTGCCTCTTCAAGTTACATAATTTTCAGTTTTTCTCTTCTTTTTCCTATTAATTATTTTAAAATAATTTAATACTAGGCAAGAGGAAATACGTTCTTTTCCCCTGATTTGTTGAGATGGTTTCAATAGAACTGACAAGTGTCAACCAGTCAGGAGGAAATTCCAACAGCAGTTACATAAATCCCTGAAAACAGGCATGTTTAGAGAGGGAATTCTGATGCTGAGCCATGGCTGTGTCAGTACAGGTATTGGTAGACTTAAAAGAGACAGCACCACATTAGTAACCCTCATCTGAATGACCCCAGGTCAGTTTTAGTTGGATGAGATGTACATTTAAATATCTTCACTTCAAAGAAAAGGTAGAAATTATTACACCTACATCCTCCACTTTAATTTTTAAACCAATTCATCCATTGGGGCTGTCTCTAATCAAAATGCTACTTCCAAAAAAGCCTGCACTAGATATATTGCAGAGCAATCCCTTCCTCCTGTTGTGCAGCAACAGATCATTCAAGACAGGAGCCTGGGCTGTGCTGAAGGCAGATAAAATTACAGTCAGTTCCCAAAATAAATGCGGGCTCCTCTTCTCTCCACATCATGGGAACCATTCCACTGTTGCTACACTTGTTAGGCAGCTCCTTCCCCACCTTCCCAAGGCTAAGAAGGAGACCCTGCCTTCAGAACCCTTTCTTAGTCCTGTGCACACATTTCCTGGTCCCCCAGACAAGCTGCATTTGTCTCAAGAATTCAGGCCTTGTGGGGTGGGGGGTCTGCAACATGGTATTATTAATATACAAAGAAGTGTAGGACAAAATTGCTGTATGACTGTATCTTTCCTTCCAGACATACATGCTGAGGAGAAGCTCAGCTCTATATGAGTAGGCAGATCTTACATCATCAGCATATGAGCACAGAGCTGGTGCAATAGAGATTCCCACGTTCAGCAGATGGCAGAAAAGCCCCATGCACCGACCCACAAAAAGCTCTGATCCTTCACTACTCACAATTCGTGTTGCACTGCCCTCAGACCTCACAAAACCATCCCCTCTGCCCACCAGAGCAGGGCTCCAGCCAAGCCTCCAACACATCTGCAGCCATTCCCTGGCAATGGGCACCCCAAGGCCACGGAGGTGCCTGGCAGCACCAGAGATTCAACAGTGCTGAGCACCCCCAGGGTGAAGCACCACGGGGTGATTGAAACCTGGACCTTCCACTGTGCTCTCCTGAGTTAGAACACCATGCCCACAGTCATCCAGCTGGCAAAAAAAGAGGTATGGATATGGCTGGCCCAAGAGCAGGACTTGCAAGGGATGTTTCAAGCCTTTCTCTGGCACCACTTGGTCTGAGGACAGAGCTGGAAGCAAGTTCTGGACTCCTGGTCTCAAGGACACAGACTCTTCAGATGATGCAAACTCGACTTTAGCAGCAGTTTGTTGCCAGGGGAACTGTCCATATCCTAATGTGTTGCAAAAAAAGCCTCTCTCCCCCTGTTTAGACAATCTCAATCCTGAGGCTAGCAGTCCCCAGGCTTCTTCTCCCAGCTCTCTCCAAAGTGCCAGTAATGAAGCAATCAGGGCAGTTCAGCAATCAGTGTCTTGATATAATCCTTCCTCTTTGTCAGTCGGTAGGAAATAAATTACTCACTGGAGCCTGCCACAAAGATACCACCCAGGCAGAGATAACATCCCTAAAAAGGGATGTGAAAGACAAAGACTAATCAATGATTCTGCAGCTGTCAGAGGAAGGTATTTTCTATGGTGAAGAAAATACCTAATTTTCCTGAGTATTTCTCACGTGATTTTACCTTCGTGTAAATTGTAAGCATAGAGACTGGAGTCCAAGAGATCTCTAGAGGTTCTGTGAATTTTCAACATCATTAAGCCTAAGATTAAATAAAATTGGAAGCAAAATATAAGCTGATGTCCAATATATCTATTCTTACCTGTTACATGGGTGAAGGAGAGGTATAAGTGGCAAGGAGAAAGGCCATAAAAAATATTATCTTTTAACACAATCTAAATGGCAAAGCTGGAATGAAAATCAAAATACTGAAATAGCAGTCACAGAAGCCCTTCTTGATAGAAATAGGTTTAGCTTAGAAAAGGATTCTTATGCTCCAAATATTTTTGTAAGTACTTGGCTGAAAAATGAGCACAATTGTAATACTACTCTTAACTTCACCACCTCTTTGAAGAGGATGAAGCCCCAGCTGATGCTCGACCTAACCACTCAGAGTGTCCAGATCTGTGTTTGGGAAAATACAAATTTTTTTGTTGTGATGTTTGAGGACAAACGTTACCAATTTCTTTCTGTTAGAGATATCTATTTTACACGTGCATATTCCCATACAAATTCTGGTTCGGTAGTTTAAGAAATCTGTCAGCAAACTACTCTGTTCAAAACAAGCTGCCTATTGCTGAAGATTTCAGTAACATGCATTGATTTCAAAAAGGTAATAAATGTATTTTTACTCCAACCTTTAGCTGCTTAACTCTGCAATTTATCTCATCACTCCTCTAAAAAAGCTGATGAGACTGACAGCTATTTTTTTCATCTTCTTCATGATGATAGAATTAGAATTCATCACCTTGAGAGGACAGGGGATATTCAAGTTGTGAGAAATTTATGTTTAAGGTTATAATTTTCTTTTGAAGCACCATGTCCAAAGACTTCAAAAAGAATTTTCCTCTGCAGTAAGGAAGGGATGAAGGAAGAGTGGAAAAAAAAATAGCTGTAACCTTGCAAGACATGTTAGTTGATCTCAGTATAAAGAATACCTTGGAAGCTGTACCTGAATTTATCTTAGTGTTTACTGGAGCCAAACTCTGTGCAATCAAAGATTTAGTGACTGCATTTGCAAATGACTGCTGAGTCTTGCAATATAGACTATATTTCTTCATCATACTTTTGTTGTCATACCTTTTTTCATCGTGTGTTAAAGGAAAACCAATTGAGATAATATAAAAGTGGTTGATAAATCTTTCTTCTCCCTGGGGTCTCTGCTCTTATTCCCATCACAGGAGTAATGCACAAGCAGAACAGACCAAAACAAGTCTCTAATTAGCTAAGCTAATTAGTTCAAACATAGGACCCAAACTTTTTCACTATTGTAGGAGAGAAAAAAAGGTAGTTTCAGTTCCCACTCTTAGTTTCCCCAGTTAAAACTGAACTCTTCTCTGGGTATTTACACACCTGAGACCCTGCCAGCATTCATGTGCCCTGGGAGGTTAACACAGTCAAGGAACCAGGGGTATCCATGGGTATAAAGGAGTCAGCAAATATCCAGAGGGATGCACTCCTTCACAACTAAAGCACATACATGCCTCTGTAGCTCACCTATTAGCTGCTTTAATTCATTTGGAAGTAGAAAACATAATTCTGAAGTTATTTCTGTCAGAAAACAAGTTGTTTTTTTTCTACATCAAAGGAAATTGGAATTTCTTAAAAGCAGACCTTTATAAGGCTAGCTTTTATTCATTACTTAGTCGATTAAAAAAAATGCACAGAGCATCTGGATACTTTGGGAGTTGTCTTATCTCCAGTAATGTCTGTGTGATACAAACTGGTTTATACCAGCCCTGCCCCAAAACAGTGCTCACCTTCCAATGAAACACAGCAGGACAGACTCTTGACCAAGACTCAGTCACCTGAACACACACCAAAGGGACTCCCAGAAAGGGCAAAAACTTTGAGGATGATTCATCAGTGAAGGAAAATTAGGGTCTGCTTGCCCAGAACAAAAATGGAGGCAGCCTGGATGAAGAGGTAGGAACCATTGCAATTTATTTTTTTTTTTGTTTTAATGCATGGCTATGATATAGAGGTGATGGATTTCATGTCCAACAAAGACCAAAATGGTGAAGGGTCTAGAGCACAGATCTCATGAGAAACAACTGATAGAGCTGGGATTGTTTAGCTTGGAGCAAAGGTGGCTCAGGGAGACCTCAGGGAGGCTCTCTACCCTAAAGGAGGTTGTGCTGGGGTGAGGGGTTAGACTCTTCTCCCAGGCAACATGTAACAGGACAAGAGGAAATCACCTCAAATTTTGCCACAGGAGGTTTATATTAAACACCAGGAAAACTTCCTTTCATAGAAAATGTTGTCAAGCATTGGTTGTCAAGCCTGCCCAGGAGAAGTGGTGGAGTCCCCATTCCCTGGAGGTATTTAAGAGGTGTGTAGATGTCGCAATGAGGGACATGGGTTAGTGGGTGATGTTGAAGTCAGTAAATCAGGAGTCTCTCTGAATTCTTCAGAGAGAAATCAGAGTGCAGGGATTGAATTAAAACCTTTGGATGGATTGAAGTATGTTAAGCCATTCACACATAAGGCAGAGGTGAAAGTTTAGGTTTTAGTATAAGTAAGCAAGTAAGTAAGTAGAATGGGTTTTTAGTGCTTTTAGTAAGTAAAAGGTCTTAGATACCAGTGTAGAAGTTCAAGTTTTAGTGAAGGTTGAAAAACATAGTCTTAGATACTAGGAGTTCCATGGAAGCTCCAAGAGCCTAGCTTCAGACACAATAGAGTTATAGTTAAGAATGTTGCTTACATTTTTCAGATAGAACAAGATAGAACATATGTGTAGTTTATTCGTAGCCTGGCACGCTAAGAAACTAGGATTCCAATAGGTTAAGAGGTAGTGGTCCGAGTTTGTGTCTTAACTTGTTGGGAAGTTTCTATATAAGAATGTGCACTGGGGAGAGCTGGTGCATTTTGCCACTGCATTTTGCCATTGCTTCTGCCACTTGCTTTTTATGCCATGTGCTTTTATGCCTTTTGCTTTTGCTATTTGCTTTGCTTTTGCCTTTGAGACTGATGTGCTTCTGCAATAAACAACTTTATAGCAACTATTAGCTGCTTGGCTCATTGAGAAAACAACCCAACAAGTTGACATGCCTAAGAGCACCCAGAGGTTCTAACCTCACAGCTGGACTTGGCTGAGTTGAGTTAATGGTTGGAGCCAATGATCTTAGAGTTTTTTACCAACCTAAACTCTTCTTTGATTCCATATCTAAAATTGCTGCCAAAGGAGAGACCGTGAGCTGTACTGGGGCAGAACATCAGCAGTTGCAAATTCTGTCACGTACGGGAAAAGGCAGCAAAGGTAGCCAGTGCCAGGATATGAAAGAGTAGGGTCAGAGCCTGGGAGGTACATTGCACAGGTCCAGGTGTCCCACTGCCAAGGGAAGGCTGCACTGGGCCAGACAGGGTGGGGGGGTGAGCATGGACAGGAAGCATCAGACAGAAAATTGCTTGGTTAGTTGGAAATACTGATGATGCCTTCAGAAAGGCCGGGGAAGGGAATTTCCTAGAGCAGCTGAGCTTGTCCCCAATGGTTTCATCCTCTTTGTGCTCTCTGCTACAGCTGGGTGAGGTCATTCCTCCTTCCTCTTCCTCTTTGTTTTTGTGGTAAAGTGACATCTTTGGCTCCAAACCGGACAAGGGCAGAGCAGACTGTGATTATTTCCTTCCCAGGGCAGGTCTCCATCACCGAATGTAACACTGGGGCTGTCTTAAGACTTTTCAAGGCCACCAACACAGAGTTGAGGAAGGACCCACAGCCTCCTGTGGACAAGGGACTGCTGTGTTTCTGCTAAGCAGCTCAGGCCAGTACACACAAGAAGTCAGCTTAGTGTTTCCTCTTGTTCCCGGTGTTTCTTTTCAAATATTCATTTGGAAATCCCATATTCCTTAACAGATACACTCCACACTCAATAAATATGCCTTTACAAGAAGGTCAGTGGCAGCCTGGCTAGCTGGGAGATGTGATTGTCAGTCCAACAGAAGAGGAGTTGGTGATCCCAGACCAACTTTATGCTCAGCCTGACAAAACCTGCTCCTTGTATCTAGCACAAACCCAGTATCATTTTGTCTCCCTTGGCAGGATCTGCATATCTTTTCTTCAAGCTGGGCTCAAACTACAGAGCAGCCACACAACCCCATGTTCATCCTTGCATTTGGTGGTGTTTGCAAGGTGATTTGGTGGTCATGGACTAGATTGTTTTCAGAGGAAACTTAACCAGGTGCTGTGATTCAGGTGTGCAAAGGAAAAAAAAATGCACTTTAAACTTTGCTGGGACAGCAAAAGCCCAAATGAATGACTGGAAGCATTCACCTGAAGAATCAGGCTAACCTTGCTCTGGAGTAAAGGGGTAAATTGCTTACAGTAGAAGTGCAGGGGCTCCAGCATGGGCACCTTCAGCCCCTGGATTCATTCCTGTCACACACAACACAAACTGGACATTCAGACAAGAAGGAGGTGGACAGAAATCCCTTTTTCTTGTTGTCTCTGCTTTGAGTTATAGCCTTGAGAGCATAGAAAGGACTGTTTGGAGAACCTGAAAGTTGTGGAGGAGTTCAGGGACAGTACATATGATGCAGATATGCAGAAATTTCTGATATATGTGACTGTTAACCAGCCACATTTATTCAGTACAAATTCAGCATAAAGCAAGAAAAAGGAGGAGCGATTAGAGAGAGGAAGCAGGAAAAAAGTGGTGTTAAGGCACTTGTAACAAACACTAAAAACTGCCATATAAAAGTATAACAGCTGAAGCCAAAACAAAACTGTGTGCCTGACAGTACATTTGATATACCAAAAAGATGTCTGCTAGAGAATTCATGACATGAGAGTTTAGGAGAAATAAGGATAAACTATTACTAGAAAATATACAGAGTATGCAATGCCACTTATCCAGAAAGGCATTTTGATCAATCTTCCCCATATTGCACATTTATAAAGCTTTTAAGAAGCTCAGCAGCTCAGTGGTCTCTAGTAACTATGAATCAGGAGGTGTGTCAGTGGCACTGCAGCCACACAAGCCAAACCTTGGCTGCTCAGTGAGCGGAATCCCAACCGATCTGATGCACAATTTAACTTGTCTGGTGGAAGCCTCTAATCTGTCTTGTTCCCAGGTTCTTTGGAGGCACCAGCTGATAGCCACAGCTCTGTGTGCACTGATAAAAACGTGGCTCTGAGCAATCCGCAGGAGCGGATGGAGCGTTCTTCCTGCAGCGTGCAGCGTGACTGTCGCTAGCCTGGCTGGGACACCATGCCTGCAGCAGGATGTGAACCTGGCCCAGGGGTCAGGCAGAGCCAGCAGGCACCCACCGTGGGCTGCAGCCCTTCCCTCTTCTGGTTTAGGGTAAATCTGGGACAAAACTTTTGAACGGGGTTTTTCTAGGAAACAGATTTAAGTAGTCTTTTTTAACTGGTTTGGGGAATGTTTTCTCAGAGAGAAGTGGGGAAAAAACCTGTTTATTTAACAGGTAAAGTATTTTTCAGTACAGAAATTAACAATACTAAAGAGTAAAACTTTTTGTCATTCTGAAGAGATGAGAAATTCAGAACAACTCTTTTGTGGGTTGTAATTTGGCTTATTTAGTCTGTTTTTAGTTTTTCTGGTGCTGGGAAATGTTGTGGCTCAGGCCAGGCCCCAGTAGGCTACAGGTGCAAGATTCCAGTGCTCCTTTGGGTTTTTAGTTCAGAGCAGGTTTGAACAATTTTAAGAAAAAGGAAATAAAATTACAGTTTAGGGAGCTTTTTTGCTTTAGCTAGCTAGAAATCATCCAAGAGCAAAGGAGAGCTTTTTCCTGTTGTCTACTGCAGACAACACAGTTTGTGTGAAGGATGTGGGGGAGCAAGCGTAGTCTCTGATAACAAACTTTGTATTTTTTCTCTCCCCCTTTACTCTTGGAACCAGTTTTAAAGCTGCAGAACTCAATATACAACACTAACAGAACAGACATTGGGAATACAAGCATCATAAAGTCACCCCAAGACATTCCCCCACACACACCCAGCTGCACCTTAGTGCTTTCCAGGGCCAAGGGCTGTCCAGACAGAAAATCAGCAGGACAATAAGGCTGCTGAGCCCCAAAATACAGCAGGCAGCCTCAGGGAGTTGTTCTCAGTGTCAGACAAGGGCTCTCTGGTGGAGAGAGGA
Organism: Buphagus erythrorhynchus; assembly: GCA_013400855.1. Lineage (NCBI taxonomy): Eukaryota > Metazoa > Chordata > Aves > Passeriformes > Sturnidae > Buphagus > Buphagus erythrorhynchus. The sequence continues at coordinate 33,287 of VZTT01019348.1, read as the reverse complement.
ATGAATCTCACTGGCCAAGGCAGTGTCCAGGAAGGACAAATGATTAACAGGGAGCCAAAGCTCATCTAAATCCAGCTGTATTTCTAATCTCCAAGCCACTATGCTGAAATACCCAACACACTGCAGCAGAGTGAGCCTAAGACAGGAGACATCTTTGCCTAAGACTGATGGTTTTCTTAGTTACTTCTTTCTTTCTCCCATTTCTGTGAGAATTCATGGACTTTTAAATACCATTTAAATGAAATTTCAGTCACTAGGAAACTGCATCATGACACCTAGCACAATGCAAGATTCTCCAGCCCATTGCTGCACAAATCCCCCACAGCACTGCAGGAGAAAAACAGAGTAATCAATAAAATACTATTGTGTGTGGCACTTAAACCAAAAGGCGTGTTCTTCAGAGAGCAGTGCTCAGGGAATAGACTTTTGTGAGCATGCTTGTGCTCAGGCCCCATTAAATAACAGCACTACCAGGTTAATTAGTTACTGTCTTGTAAGCACACTGAAGAAATATATGGATATAGCAGTGTGAGCTGCCATTTATTTCATGGGTAGTAGAGTATATTCTGTATTTGACTGTGCCAGTACAATCCCCTTTGGCTTCAGCTGTGGGATCTGAATAAAGATAGGATATCTGATCAGGACAGAATCTGGCCTTTAAAAATGCTGCTTTTATCATCAGTCGTCTCCTCCTGACTTTAAATTCTCCCCCAAAGAGAGAAAATAGTTTTCTTATACAAACAAGAGGTATATTACACCTACAGAACGCAGTTCTCCCTTGCCTGCAATTCCACTCAAGCCACAGAACAGTACCATCTACTCAGAGGCAAGCAAGCTCAGGCAACTCTGAGACACACAAAACATGAGAAGTACTACAGAATAGTGGTATGGACAACAGGGGAGTTATTACACTATGACAGATGCATACCCAGACTATGCTGGCTCCCAAGAGCTCTGCAGAAAAAAATCAGAGCTAGACATATCTGTGCCAATGTCAAAAGGTAAGACAGATAAACATCCTAAAATGCAACTCATGCAGTCCTGTAAGTGTGCTTGAGAGGATTGTGTTGAGGCAGGAAAATGCTGGCTAGAAAGCTATCAACAAAACAACCCTCCTAGGAAAATATCACCTCTAGTCCCCCTTAGAATTTATATCCTCCTTTAAGTTGGCCTTCACACATCCCTTAGACTAAAAGCTGAGTGTAAAGTCCTCCAGTATACCTATAAAGCAAGATGCCTAGAGTCCAGAGCAAGTGAGGTATCCCTAGAAGGATGATGGAGTTTGGGTTTGCCCTCCAGAGAGATGTTGTGAGGGTGGGAACAGACACACCCCTTCTGCCAGAAAAGCATTGTATCACCAGCAGTGGCCCCTGGCCACACACTTACACCTCTGTGCTGTGCTGAGAACAGCAATTCAACTAAGAAGGACACCACCTAAGCCATCCATTTAACACCTGCACACAGACAACATTTGGAAAGCTCAGCTCCCCAATGTTCAGACAATGCATGGCAAGCATCTTTCTGTGCATGAAGCCAGTACAGACCTCAGTTCTTTGGAGATGACACAAACAATTATATATACATATAGTTATATATGTATTATCTCATCATAATTGTAGAAGATACCTTTATATGCTGCAGTCTATGTCAACTGTTTACTGCTTAGAGCTTGACTGTACTTACAGTTCATAATTAATATTAAATTAATTAGTGTATGTTGCTAATTTTGAATTCTATTCTTCCATAAGTCTAAGAAGAAGCAATATGATATCAAAGAAAGAACAACTTCTCTCAAGGTAAACCTGTATTATTACTATAGAATAAAAGATGGTCTGTGTGTGGAACTAAATATGAATATCCCAGAATTAATAACCTTGAAGGATCTGCCTGCATGTAAATAAACCTTTCTGCCCATTCAACTGCACAATCACTCTGCAAAACCTCAGAGAAAGTAATTTAAAATTTTTTAACAAATGCAAAGAGTGAAACAAATAAGGTAGCTCCAAAAAGCCAAACTATGAAAAATAGATTTCATTACTGAAGCAAAAGGCAAGACCATTTGGGAAATTGGAAGCATGGATTATTACCTCCAAAGGCTCAAAAAGTCTCTTTTACTACATTGACGTTTCCCATCCATTATTCATCAGAGATGAATGCCAAATTAGACAATCCTCATGTCAAATCACTCCTCAGCAATCCACAGCTGTGCCAGTCAGGGGCCACACCAGCCCCACTTCCACCTTCCTTGGACAGGAGCAGTTTTCCCATGAGAGCAACTCTGGGGCACATTAGGTCTTCTGCTTGCAGGAGCAGGGAAGAGTTTTGCTTCTCCTTGAAAGATGAACTGCGCAATTTCAGCCCTCAATACCTCCCCCTACCATTACAAAAAACTCCTTGTAGGATTTTATCCTAGGCTTCTTTATATTCTTCCACCACTAAGAATTTTGCAGGAAGCCAAAGGGGATAGGAGCAAATAAAGGTAAAAGACAGATTAGATGGCACCAAGAATACTCTTCTGTCAGATGAAAGTCATCTGATCCTGTCACAGTGCCTTCTAAGTGCCCTTTTATCTTTACTCTGCTGCTATGCCTTTTGGTATTGCTTGCCCCATATTTCTGTTAGTTCCTGCACCCCCTGCTCCCCTCTCTCCCAGCATCTGTCATTCTTTTCCTCCCTGCAAAGGACTTGCAATTTCCCCTCTTCATTACCAGTCTCTCCTTTTCTTTCAGAATATTTTTAAAGGCTGTCCTGGGAGCCTGGGAAGAGCTCTGTGTGTGTACAGCTCTGTGTGCAACACTTCTCCACCCTCAGGACAAGAAGAAACATATTGACCTTCTCTGCAGTCAGAGGGTGAAGAGTGGAAGAGGCACAGCCTCAGGACATGCAAGGTCCCAATTCTAAGGGGACTAGCAGCGATCAAGGACTGAAACTCCTGGTGAATCTACCCCAGCATCTCAACAAATCCCATGTTCTGCAGCATCACTTCACAGCCCAGTGTCCTGGATGGTGCCAGCCTGGGAAATAAATATGAGCAGGATACACACAAACCAGCCCATATTCCTGCCAGTGCTATTTCAGAACCGGCCTTTCCCAGATAATTTTAGCTTGCTTTACTGGTTGATCCCTAGAGCAAGGGGAACTTCTGTTTTTTCTCTTAATGTTGTTATACAATATTGTGATGAGCTGAATACATACAGCCAGAGGGAAAATGAGGCTTAGCAAGTACTACTTCTTGGCAACCACTTTTTAAACAGATGTTCAGCTGTCGTAAGAGGCATTGTGGTGGTGGGCTGGGCCCTAGTACAATGTGCAGCCAAGGATGTAGTGACAATTGTACAGGATTAATTAAACTTCCTGAATGACCTCACTTCAAGGCTCTGCAGGCACCAGATAAGAATCGCACAGCTTTGCCAGGAGCCTTAAAAGGGAAAGGAAAGGGAGGGAAAAGGACTTCCTGTAAACGTGGACTTCTTTCTCTGGGTTGTGGAGCAGCACCTGTGGGTCTGGCAGGGAGAGGGGCAGCACGGCTGCTCTCACTCAGTTTGAGCCTAGAGAGATGAATGGGTCAGGTGTGCAAAGCAGACAGCCACAGGCAGCCCTGGAGCCTCACAACAATGTGCAGAGCAAGTTACCTCTGCAGATTCCTTGCAGTCCTGCTGCCCTCACCCCATTTTTGTTCCACTTACACAGCACTTCCCTTCCATTCCAGGATCCCAGGGCATGGAAAGACCCACCAACACAAAGTTGGGGGCACCTAAGCTGCAAATAATTTAATTTTCTAACTTACTCCCTTGATCACCCACACCACAAATGCACCGAAAGATGGCACAGTCCAGTTAAAAAAGCATGAAAGGAACCATTACAAATTTGGCTCCTCCTTCCTATGTCAGACTTCCAACACTATTCCATGCAGGTTTTGCAACATGAAAACACCATATGTACACCTGCTTGCCACTTTCCTGGATGTACAACCTGTAGTTTGTATTGTACTACTGCAACAGCATCTGTCAGGCTGTGGTGCAGCACTCACACTGAACTGCAAAGGTACTGGAAAATAATGACATCCTTGGTCATGAATGAAGCACAGGCACTATGGAACTAAACAGGGCCAGGATGTGAGCTTGGGCACAGCCCGTTTTGTTGAACTTCCAACAGGCTTCCTGGTCCAATTGTGTCTTCCAAGACAATGTCCAGGCTTATTTCAGGGAACACCACAATGTGGTAATTAAGGTAATTAATTACCTTGTTCTGGGAGAAAGAGCTCACCCATCAGCAATGCAGCATCTGCTTGGATTGACCAGGACATGGCCCATTCTACTTGCTCACCAGGATGATCATGCAAAGCCAGAGATGTCCCCTCTTGCTGGTGTCAGGACAAGGGCCAGTTTGCACATCTTCACCTGGGAATGAGGGATTGTTCATCAGGGCTGCATGGATATAGTCAGGCCTCCAGCAGCATGGATATAGTCAAAGGTATTCAAGTGTTCATCTTCCTTTGATTTCAGGCATAGAAAATAGAGTCTGAATTTCACCACCTGGGAGCAGGACTTCACGTCACAGTAAACATCATGCTCCCCTGGGATGATCCTGCTCTCCACCAACCCTACATCAGTTTTGGTGGCTCTGTATTCCACACCACCAGACAACTTCCCAAGCAAGGGCACTGGGTGCCAAGCTGCAGAAGCAGTGTGACCTGCAGCCAAAGCTGGTGTGAAGGAGGAGGGATGTTCCTTTCCACAGCAGGCAAATGGATTGTCTTAAATACAAGAAGTGCAACTGGAGAAATGATATTTACAGTTCTTAGGAAATAACATGGCTGTGGCTCTGTGCACAAGTGGTGCTTGCTGTGTCCTATGATGCCTACAGAAAACATGCTGCTATGGAGCTTAGCTTGCACATCTTTCCCATCAGCATCCTGGGACATGCATCAGGCACCAAATTAAGTTCTTAAGCTCTACTCACTCAACCCTGCTGCTGACCTACATGGAGGGTTGGCTCACAGAACGTATGGAAAACATTTCAGAAAGTTATGGACAGAATGAAAAACATTCTCCTCCAAAAATTGTATTTCTCAAAGTAGGAAGTTTCTTTGGCATTTCCTACCCACAATCCTGAACAGGAAATCAGTGTATTAAGAAAGAAATAAGAGGAGTTGGTCATCTCAAGGTTTTTAACATTACACTTACCTCTAATGTATTTATATGTGGATCTTACTGTGTTACACACAACACACAGGGTTTTGAAAAACTGCTGGAAAAGGTAAAAGAGTAGAAGAGTTAAAAATCTTGCTCAAGTCCCACAGCAAATCACTGATAAGAATCAAGAACAGAACCCATGTGAAACAGCAAAACAGAGCAGAATCTAAAGTGATTGGCAAGGTGCCTATCAATTTCAAAGGAACCGCAATTTAGTCCCTGGAGTCTTGACTTCTAACCTGACCTCCTTGTGGCACAGCAGATTATCAGCTGAGAAACTGCTCTTTTTCAGGTTGATCAGCATGACTGTGCATGTGACATGCATCTTAATAAGCAACTTATGATAAATGTGTTTTTAAGTGCTGTTTAACAAAATAAGTCTAGTAGATATTAAAACCATCAAAATGTGATTTTTTTTCCCTCCCCTAGATTTATCTGCTTGACATCATCCAGGCTCCAAGTCACTGCTATTCATATACATCCCAGAAGTCTAGAAAATTTATCATTTGTTTCAGCCGAACACAGTAAGTTTCCTTCCCAAATACAGAATCCACCCTACAAAATTTAGGATAGCACATTCAAATAGTGTTAAGTGCTTTCATTTAATCTTTGACACGGGTTTAATTACTGCATGGCTTGATCTCTTGGTGCTTTCTCTTCACAATTAGGCTCCAAAAGGAGAAAATCAAGGACAAGAAGAAAGGAAGAGCTGTAGATGTTACCATGCTCATTAAGGGGCATCTCTTATCTGTAAAATAAAGAAAACAGCCAAAACGTTGTGCTGCTTCTGTGGCAAAATGCAATGAAGATGAGGGACATCTGTATGTGACAGCACACATCTTGTAAGGAAGGCGGTGGGCAGCCTGGGTACCCAATCACCCCAAACCTTGAGCACCCCAAAACATGGGAAGAAAAGCCAGATGTTCTGTCCCAGGCTGAGCCTGCCTGGAGCAAGAGGCAAGCACAGAACTGCCCCTGGCAGTACCCATGAGCCACTTGCTTCTCTGTGCCCTGGGCTAGCTCTGGCCCTGCATCAGGAACATGTGACCTGAGCTTCCAGCAGGAGACAAGGATGGCTGGGGATGCCAGCAAACATTGAGCCTGTACCAGAGGGCCTGATGAGCAGCACTCACTGTTTTCTCTGCACAGGGAGAAATCAGCATTATTGCATCCTCTGCACACTCTGAGCAACCACATCTGTGCCTTTTGCTGTTTAAAAGATACTGTTATTGGAAAAGTGTACTGCAGAACACCCATTTTTACATTGTCTTCTGCACTGGGGGCTCAATTTCACTTTAATTCCTTTAAAAGCACACTCTCAAATACACTTAGTGACCTTGTGCAGATTCCCAGCTGAATTCTTCCTGCACAACACTCAGACTTTGCCTGTAATAACATCTCAACTGGAAAAGTAACAATATGAAACAGAAATTAATAATATTTTAACTATAAATAAGTTGTTAGAATGAGTATGTCAACATGCTTACAGTGGGAGAACAGAGCATGATCTTTCCTGAAAGCTCAGTCCACCTCCTGATCAGACATGTCAGCAGCAGAGCCAATGCCACTATAAATTAATTGCCTGTAGACCCAAGGTTAAAAGGCTGATTTATGTTTAGCAGTAGAGCAATGGTTACAAAAGCCCTTCTCAGCCTAGAGATTCAGATGGAAACAGCCCACAGGTTCAGAAATTCTTAATTCCAGCTCAGGCCTGTGATTAAAAATAAAAGGCATCCACAATTTAAACAAATGTTGTTTGACCCACAGGACTACAAGTGTACAAACATGAACCTTGAGTACTTATTATCACAAGCTCAACAAATGTTATTACCCAGTGATTGTTCAGCATGGTTTAAAAATTATTTTGATAACAAAACAACAATAAAATTTATCTAAATCTGTCCTAAGGTTTTGATGTAAGTCAACATCATTTGCACTCAAATTGTCTTAGATGAGATGAAAATCAGAAACCCTAAAAATGGCCCAGAACTCAGCACTCTCAGATTAAAGAGAAAAAGTTTGATGAGTTTCTTCCATTGTTTTTTAATCTTAAGAGCTTTATTTGCTTAAAAAAAAAAAAAAAAAGATTAATTTGCACAGTGAAAAGAAAATCAAAACAGCTTTGCAAAGAGGATTCTATCCTCAATTCGACAAAATTTTGATGCTATTTCAGAAAAGCCCTTATGTAAAAGGAGTGCTTTTCTGACTGCCTTTAGGCTTTTCCATCAGCTTTCTGTCACACCCTGATGTCTCTGCCACTACACCAGCACCCACCAGAACCTTCACCTGGTTCAAGCCTTCCCTGTGCTGCAGAGCCCCGGCACCCTTCCCCACGAACAGGGGATTTCCAGGCACCACCAGCAACCCCTGGCAACTGCCTGTGTGCTGGCACAATGCTCCTCTGGGCTGATGCTCCTCCAAGAAATCCCAGAGACCTACGTGCTCACTCAGGAAAGCAGCTGCATGTCCTCATGATCAACACTGGCACCTGCTGAGCAGCAGCTTTTCCATGGTGTTCAATGGATTTAAGCCATCATTAAATAATACTGGACCCATTCCATTTAAGAAGTAATACATTCACAGCATCAGCAGGAGCCAAATGAATCATTTCCAAGTTTTCTTGTGACTGAGGCAGCTAGCTTTCTGTTATGCCAAAGCTACAGTTGTAACCCAGAAAGCAATTATTTTAGTATCAAAGCCCAACATCATATATATAATCTTTAATGGAGAAAGCAAGTCACTACAAATCGGTAGGATGCTGATGGAAGAGCCTCTGCAGGCAGGAGGGAATGCTGCTCCAAGCAGCTGTATCTCTGCCTCCCCCCAGTAAGCTGTATTAACTGCTCCAACACCTCTTCATGACAGATAATAACCCCACCAACCTGACTCATCCTGAGTATCTGTTAAAAGTGTCACTGTCACTCGAGTGGGAGCTGTGCTTAATGCTCCTCTCCTGATGAGATGAAGTAGCTCAGCACAAATTGACAGCTCTCTCCTCTGCTGCAGCCTTCCTACCTCCTACTTTTCCATGTCCTACAGCAGGCTAGGGGTTTCTGCCACTCTCCCTAGAGGTGCTGGAAGGATACAGTCCCATTCCTGGGGCATGGGGAAGCCCTTTCATATTTGCTGATGGAAAAGGGCATCGAAGTTTTATTTGTCATGGAAAAGGGCATCAAAGCTTTTGAACTGCTGTTGGACTAAAATTCTCAAATGCTTTCAATATGTCAGTCAAAGACATGGGAGGGATAGCAGGATATTTCAGATATATTTCTCAAGAAGAGGCACAAAAAGCATTCAGCTGCACCTTTTCCAGAGTCATCTTTCCCTGGAACAGCAGGTTCTGCCCTGAGGGCTTTGGTTAGCAGTAGTGCCCAGTTCTGGAACCCTGAGTGCAGCAGACCTGTGAAAGGCTGTAATAAACAGTACTGGGTGGGCAAAAGAAGGTAGGAACCAACTGGATTTTTAATCTATAGATATTAGTTCTGCCAGCTAACATAAATTTAAAGAAGAAACAAAACAGCAGTCAGAGGGAAACACCTGCTGCTCTTTGAGAGCGACTCAACTTTGAACTTTTAACTTCTTTGTTTCACCAGTTTAAATTAAGCAATTAGTAATGTGCTGACAATTTTTTTTAACGTGCTTCCCAAGCAAATGTTACCCATGAGCCTGTGATAAGACTACAGCACAGAAAGGGTACTTCAAAGTTGACTCTGAAATTTGTTGTTGTCACATTTAAGAGATAAAAAACCTTTCCTCTGCCACAGGGATGGGGAAAAGCAAAGTATTTGAATCAAGCTAGCCAGCTGGGTACCTGAGAAAGGTAAGTGCATGCAGAGTGCATTGGCCACATACTGTTCTTGTAGGGGGTTGATAGGGAACATATGTGACGACTTGACTGTGCTGGAAGGATCTGAAGAACCCGCCAGGAAGGCTTCTTTTGGCTGCACAGTTTGAACCTGGTTCAGTTCCTCTACTCCTGTGATCTCCACCACCACACCTCTGCAACCAGCTCTAGATTTCTCTCATGAAAGCAAAATTTACACATAATCTGCCTCCTGGAAGTGTTTCTCTCAGCAGTCCTTCCCTTCCCTTGGGTCTTCCCTGAATCCCACTGTTCTTTCTCTGCATTGGTTAACCCCCCAGATAATTCTGCATGTGCTTAAGAGATGTCTGGGAATAGGAAACTTTCTCTGGCAGGAAAAGGGAGAGAAAAAGAGAAGTTAAAGCTCGCTTTAAAATGTTGAGTTGGCTATTTTTTATGTCTGGGTGGTAAATCCACCGAGACAGCATCAAACTTCATAGCTCTTAGGCAGTAGCTAGCACCAAAGCCTTGGCTCCATTCCCCTTAGACTTAGGAGCTTTGTGGAACAGAAGTCTCCCATGAGACTCCACTTCCCAGGAAGGTTTGTTTCCCCACAGCTGAGATCTGAGACCACATGCCTGGAAGCAGAGAAGGGAGCCTTCCCCTTCATCTTAACCCTTTGTACCACACAAGCCACTAACCTACCAACATCCCTGACCTGCCATGTTTGCCCCAGCTGCACACTGCACTTTCCAGGACAGTAGAAAGGCCCTGGGAACATTTCATGAACATTTCAAGGGCAATGTGCTGTCCTGTGTGTTTACAGATTTGAACATCCTCACTATGTCACAGAAAGCAAAAGCTAAAACAGGCCCCTGTTGCAGCACATGCTGTATCTTGTCATATCACAAACTCCACAGGGCCCATGCAGTCAAGATCAGACCCATTCATGATACCTTCCCACCTTGGATACCCATGCATGAGCAAAAGCTGCTCAGCCTTCTGCCTGCATCGAATCCACTGGTTTATTTTAAAGCTGCCTTTGAATTAACATGACATCTGCAAATGCAAAACCTCAAGCTACTCTGTTGAGGATTTAAAGAGGGCAAATAGGGCACAGCTATAATGGGAGTGAAAATTCCTAGCTGAAAAGACTTTTTAAATCCACAGATTGACATCCTTTTCATAACTTCTATTTTTGAAATGCATGCAATCCTTGAAGATAAAACCAGCATCACATGCAATCACAAAATAAAACTGGTCCAAAGCCACAAAAAAATAGATGCAGAGAAATGCAAAGTTACATTCCTGCATGGCTGTTTTTCCTCCCCAGCGTGAAGAAGCCACCTCTGCCTCTGCCACCTCTGCCCACCAGAGAGAGACAATGAGTGAATGGCTTGTGTCTTCTCTGTACCTTCAGATCTAGGAAAGCTCCATGTGGCCTTGAATGAAAGTGGCAGACACTTCTCTGCCCCATGCCTCCACCATTTGCTAGACACTGGGTTTCATGTTCCTGCCTTTGGGTTTATACCTTCCGACCTGGCAGATTTAACCCCGATGCCCTGGAAAGTTTGTGTTGCATCATGCCTGCAGGCACTGGGCCAGGGCAAATTCATGGGGGAAGCAGAAGATTTTCCAGAGGAAAACCCCCTACAAGCAGCTTTTTGGGAAGAAAGCCAGTCTCAGATTTACATTTGTGGTCCTAAGATGGGAATCAAGGGAAACTCCAAGTACTGTAAGAGAGGCATTTGCAGGGTGAGCATACTACTTCTTAACTGCTTAAAAACTTGTCTCCCTTTTTCCCCTGGCAAAACTCTGTTGCCTACAATTAGAAAAATGTCTTTTCCTACAGCTCTAGAACATATGGCTGTGTTAGTATTACTGGGATTATGGACTTCCAGCCATGGAATCCAGCACTGCAGGCAGCTCTGGGAGAAGAGTCTTCCCCAGGAGAGGGGACATTTCTCTACTCAGCCTCAGAGCTGGGAACAAGATGGGCTGGCTATGCCATAGATTATTGATTCAGAGTGGGCCAAGCTTCTTGGGAAGCTGAGAAAATTCCTCTCTCTGTATACAAGAGGAGCCTAACACCAGAATGCAAAAATAATTTGGCCTGCTTAGAGAGTATGGCATTTGTCTCTCACTCCTTTGATGCCACTATTCCGAAATTTTAGGCTAACCACAAAAATCTGCACTTTTTTACAAAGCCTCTTTTCTTGTATTGGGATGAATTCTCAACACCTTGAAATCTCCTAGAAATATAAACTTCTGGCAAGAAGAAAAATCAAGCCACACAGCCTGAATACAGTCCAGTCAGCATTATGGAAAAAAATTGCTAATTAAGTGAAACAGAAGTAGCTCAGCCTGGCAGCACAGAGAGCCACAACTAATGAAGCACCAATGTTGCATCTCGGGTGATCAATCTCTGTAACTTTTTGAACTCTTTGTTCTACATTTAAATATTTTAATATTAATTTATTCTAATGCCATCTCAAGTGAATAATGAGTTATATCAGAATTGTGGTTTATAAAAAAAACCTCCAACAACAGAAAATGTCAGATTCTTGTAGATCAGCCTGTCCTGGTTATTAAAACCCAGAACACCTATTTTAAGCAGGAAATCTGCCTATAATGGACTCCCAAGAGGGTATTCAGCCAGCTACAAGAATTTAATGTTTACCTTGAAAGCAGCCTTCAGTATAGGCTTAATGATGTCTAAACACATCCCTAAAACCCGTGGTAATAGTCTAAATAACGTCTATAGTCTAAAATAAATTCAGTCACAAATGCTCTGGTAAGAACAAGAGTGCAATAAATAACAATTATCATGCAGGTAAAGTGCAGCAAAAGTATAGACAGGGTAGGATATTCCTGAAGGTCCCTGTACAATTTTTTTCTTACTGCAACAGTTCTTCCAAATTCTGTCCTTCCAAAATAGAACATTAAGTGTTTCCCAGGTTTCCATAGGAGGCAATTCCAAAGCTAAAAAAACCAAAAACCAAAAAGCCAACAAATCCTGAACTTCTTTTTTGCATTTTCTGAGGCAGTCAGAAAATGCCAACCAGGTCGCATTTGACCCCTGAGTGGTCAAAATGATGAATTTGAATTTGTTCATCAAAGCATAAGGAAAAAAAATAGTATTTTCCTTTTTCAATCCATATCTTTTAAACCTGTAAAATAATTCCCAGATTTAAGCAATTTCCCTTTCTACATAAGAGGGGGAAAATAAAACCCATTTGTATGCCTGCCTGAAATTGTCTCTCAAATCCACCCACCAGTCTAAGAAAATTATTAACTCTCCCTTCAAAGTCTTCATCTTTGCCAATGTCAGCAATGTCTTCAGTCTTCCCAGCAATATTTGCTTGATCTTTATTCAGCATTTTATATGTTACAATTTTTTTTTCTATTTGTCTTCCCAATATCAAGTAATGAGAAACAATTTTAAGAAGAAAGAGGAAGTGAGAGGAGGTAAGAAAAGGGGAAATCCACCTGAATTTCGTTGTCCTATGAGGTAGCAAGCTCTATGTGCTGGCTCCTTGTACAAGAATTTAGGGAACCTGGATTTAAATGTTTCTTAAAATGTTGATTCAGTACATGAAGTCCCCATTATTTTTTTTTTTCCAGTTTATGAGTTCCCATCATCTTGGCATAAGTATTTCCAGCCCTGTGGCCAGACTGTTGATGCTGAGTCTACTAATTTGATCCATGAATCTGTGACAGCTCCTTCCAACATTTGGCAGAAAGAAGGAAATGCAGTCCAGGAAATCATATTCATTTATGAGCTGCTGCCTCCTTCAGGGAAGAGTTGTTTCTGTTTTCTCTTTCCATTGGGGCTGTGATGGGAGCCTGCACAGAGTCCTGCTATAGCAGCCTGCTTGCATGACTGCAGTATTACACAAATCTCACATTTTGGATGAGGCCACAGGAAATGCTGGGTTGCCTTGTGGCTGTTGTTGCTGACTGTAGTGTGAGGCTGCCAGGTTTCAACACAGCAGCCAGTCAGCTTCTTTAACACCAAAATAACAGAGGCAGGTTTCAAACATGAGAAATTCAGCCAAAGCACCATCCATGCATTACTGTTCTGAAGAGTGAGACAATCCAGAAAATTGAACCAAGGTGCTAAGGGTTGAAGTCTGTCTCTCTTTTCCTAGATGCAAGCTGAAGCAGCAACAACCCTAAGAAATCAGTATTCAGTACTGCCACCAGAACTACCCAACAGAACAGAATATCGTAAATACCCAGTACATAGATGGCTGGGGTCTTGCTACTGCAAGGATCAAAGCATTCTGAAATGGATCAAATTAATAAATAATAACCATTGCCTGTACCCCACCAGCATGAAATTGCTAATTTAATTCTAATCAAAGTTAAGTCTTGGTTTTCTAAAACCAGACTTTTTATTAACTTTACTGCAAAATACTAATGTTCCAAAGATCCAGTGTTATTTACAGTTAGGTTTTTTGTAACATCCTGAACAGGTTTGTTCTTTTCATTGCTTGCCTCACAGAGGTCAATTACACAGCAGCAGCAAGCTGCAGGATGTCCAAACATACACTTGACAGTCAGAAATCCAACTGCAACTTGCATCCTAGCAGTGCATCCACCTAAGGCTGCAAGGACAGTATGTCAGCAGAAGCTATAGGGGAACATACATGAGACCAGAAATCAAGATGGGGATGTACAGCTCAGACATGGATTCCCTTCACAAACCATGTTAGTTTTCACCTGTTCAGGCACAGTCTTCCCCTTTCCTTTATGTTCCTTGATCCTTCTGTAGAGGCAGAATTAACAACTATTACTCACGTCTGGACCCTTCTCACCTCCCTGACTCCCCCCCAGGGTCCCAGGCTGTAACCAGCCATTCTCCACCACCAGCCAAACAAGGTTAGATGCAACTCTCCAGAACCCATCAAAGAAACAAAAACTCAGCCAGAAGAAAGCAAAACATGCCACGAACCAGGAGGTTATTCCAGAAGAAGTCTCTATGGACATGCCTGGATAATTTTAATAGCTTTGTTGGCTTAAACAGAGCTCACAGTTTGGCAGTTCTGAGTTCTGCCTTCCCAGAGGCAGCCCATAGAGACCTTGTCCTCATGTTTTCATTGCTTTTTTTCTTTGATCCAAGGACTGAGGCATCTAGCTGATAAGAAAACTTAAATTCTAATAAATCTGTGAACTTAGCATTTCCTAACATGGTCCTTGAAGTATCTGTCCTGGGAATATGGCAATTTCTATTATATCACAGTGACCATCAATAACATAGCTGACCTAAAAATTAATCTACTCTTAATATTATTATCTAAACATAATAATGAGTCCTATCACTAATCACACATCCTCAGAGCTTATGACCTTTAAGAATTAAATCATTTGAAAGAATATAGTAAAAATGGAGGAAGCAGAAATATCTGCTTTCCCAGTTGAAACAATCTCCAAGTAATTGGTTATGTGGGGGGCAATTCACAACTTAAGTAAGAAAAAAATTGAGAGGAATTGGGCATTTTCCTGAAATAGCCCAGCATATAACCTTAAGGGTCTGTTACAGTAAGCAAATTATGTCAGTGGCAAACACAGGGAGCAAACATGTTGCCAGGATCTGTCCAAGGGTCTCATCCCCACCATAAAGTACTGAAGCAGCATTTCAGGGCTGCAACTTTCCACCTGCATTATCTCCAGGAATTTGGCATCCCAGCAGAGGACTGCAAGTGGGAAACTGCACACTGACTGTGAGAACTTGGGGCAATAGTAGTGAAGTTTTAATGACTGGACCAAGACTGCTGAAAAGGAGAACAACTGTCTGTGTGTATTTGATTTCCACCAAAGGCACGCAGTACATTATGTGGCACATTAGACTTAAAAGCTCCCAGTGTACATAATGAATTATGCAGCAGTGTTTATTGTATAATTTTACTAATAAGCCATCCTAGATTTAAATAATAATAATTTTGCATACAAGGCATACAGAAAAAATGAATCATGCATTCCAAGTGCCTGGAGCAAAGCATACCTTCCCTAGGAGGAGGCTTACTGGGAGAAGCTGGCTGAAGGTTTCCAGCTATGCAGAAGAATGAGGATAGGGGAACAACATGCCCCTAGGTCCTCCTGCCATTTCAGCCATCCTAGAGCCAGCCTTGTGCTGGGAGCTCAGGACTGTAAATATTACAAGAGAGATATTATGAGAGTAACTTAGGGGCTTGTAGCTGGCAGCTGCTGATCATTCTTTCTTGTACATCTACTGCTAAATGTAGCCAGAGATGAGCAGAAGCTGACAAAACAAGTGAGAACGGTGAGATTGTGAAGTGACAATATATTGATTTTGATTCCACTGATTGTGGGATCACTCAAGTATTCCATCAAACCCATCAGGAAGGAAAATCAGAATTTTGCAGAACTATTCCATGTGCTTTAGGGTCTTAATGACTTCTGCATTAGTATAATGTAACATTATAATTTGCTACAATTATGTAATTACAGCAATATTACAAAATATTATAATGCATAAAATTAGTATAATAATGTTGCATAATTATAATTAGCAATATAATACATGAATCAATTTGTATACTATGCAAAACTACATTATAATGTTACATTCTGGCTTTTCCCATGCTCCAATTGCAAATTGCCACTTAAAGCATTCACTTAAATCCTTATCCACAGCTCCCTTGTGCTTTCCAGCCTACCTTAATTCTTTTTCTATCCTCATCACATAGCTTCTGCCTAATGTGTCTTGCTCCCTGGCTTGTGTTCCACCACAATGTTTTTGCCTTGGCACATGTGGTATTCAAATCTGGTCCTGGTAGATTATAAACCATTCTGAAAGAATGCAGAATTGTTCAAGAACATAATCACAAAGCTCCATAAAAATAAAGCTCCTCCAACATTCAGGGCCTGGCTTTGTCTTTTTCGCTAACTAGAAAATAATTATCTTTTGGAACTATTAGTGGAGCATAGAAACATCCTTTAGATTGAGTAATACACTGTAAATTAGCATATCTGCATACTGATTGTTGAGCATATCTGGAACCAATGGATCTGCCACAGTCTGCAGCAGTTGCCTTATAGCTCTATTAATCATGATAGCAATGGAGCCTTGGATCACCCAGGAACCTGCAGCCTCCTTTCCAGCTTTGCACACTCCTTGCCAGTCTTTCAGAGGGAAAAATCTTTTCTTTTTTTTTCAATATTAACTTAGCAGTAGCAAATAATTGTACTTTGAAAATTTAAATCTAAATACATCGTCTGTATTACTAATGATGATATATTTTGTCCCGGCTTTAGCTACCTTTAAAAATATGGTTATTTCGTGTTCTCCCCTGAATTTGTGTAAGATTATCCATGTAAATAAGGAAGCAAATCCCAGAAGTAGCCAGAAATTTTGTAAGAACTTTTTTCATGGGTAGTCAAAGGAATTTACTTTTTTATAAGAAATTTCACTATTTCTGGGAAATTGTAATAAAACTCAAAGTTTTGGATACAAAAAATCAGGAATTTCCTGCCACATTAATCTGGATTTGTAGCTTGGGTGGCTCAATCCTCCCTGGATTAGAAACTGCCACCAGAATACACTTGTCATCAAGCATGGACCAAGGGCTCCTCCAGTTCTTGAGCCAAAGAATTGGACAGAAGTTTTACCATACAGCCACAAAAAGAACAAGCCAGGTACACTTCCAATAGTATTCACAATGTTTTGGAAGTTTTCAATTTTAATTTTAACACAGAAATATTATTTTACAGAGAATTTTTAATTCTACACATCTCAAATGTCTTTCTTTCCCCCACCTGCTCCAGTGGTGAAAATAAAGCTTCTCCAAGGTGAAGATAAAGCAGGGACCTCAGCACCTCAGAGAGCCAAATAAAACACCAACTCTGGTCATAAATGATTCAGCATTCAACCAAAGGGTATAGCTGAAATTACTAACTTTCAACTTATTTCTGTTTAATTCAATTTATTTTCAATGGCTTTCTATTGATCTCAATTAATACAGTCTACTTGGCATTTTTGCAAAGTAAGTCTTTCTAGGTTTTTCCTCTCCATCAATTATAGCCTATTCATTGGAAGAGAAAAGGACCTGAAAAAAAACCCTTTTTAATTAATCCAGGGTGTATCGTTCAAGCCCCCATTACATGAATACAGAGAGGGAAGAGGAGTTAATGTTCTGTGTAGTTCAGCCTAGATTTTCGTGTCTGGATCCCATCTTCCAAGGGCAGCCTTTCCAGAAGCTGTTTGTGTTTCAGCAATGATCGGAGCTGCCTTGCCCCTGCTCGCCCGGGGAAGCGCCGAGCTCGGCTCGTCACTTTGGACAGCCGGTGCTGCTGAGATGCACCACCCTGCTCGCTGGCCTCGAACACCTTAAAGAAGCCGGATTATAAAATACCACCGGCACATCCATCCTGTGACAAATGAGCATCCCTGACGATACGCTTGGCTGAGTAATTTAATCCATCGGACACTTCGGGGAAAATTTTGGCGGCTGTGGTATAGCGATTATTAGGCGAATAACACTGGTATTATTTATAAATGCTGGTATTATTTACAACCTGTGCTATTTCGATTCGCACCTCGCCGCCCGCCCGGCCGCGCCCCGAGCGCCCGCAATTCCCGGTTCCCCATTCCCGGGAGCGGCCGGGATGCCGCGGCCCGCGGGCTCCCCCTGCTGCCGCCGCCACGGCTTCCCTGGAGGCTACCGAGGCATAAAAAAATCCCTTTTTGACCCTTTTTGGCCTCGGCTCGCCCATGCACCAGCGCGAACTGTACAGAAGAGCACAGAGGTACAGCTTGGCAAGCACGGAGAAACGCTCTGTAACTTGAAAAAACGAGTTTGCAAACTTGGAGAGAGAACTAAGCTGACTTCAAGGTACTTAAAATGGAAAAAAAAAATAAAAAGAAACCAAACTGTTTCCAGATTGAGGTATTAGAATCCTCAAACCGCTAACTGCAAAACAGCTTCTCTGTCAAATGCTGGTAGGCTTTGGCTACAGCAACACAGAGCAAAAACACCTGAGTCAGGCAATCTTCAAAGCACAATTAAACACACAAACATTCAGAAAACCACAAAACAAACCAGTCTTTTAATAAACCCCACAGTTTTAACTATGAAACATGAGAAAATGGGATTTTCTCCATACTACCTTGGCTGGTGGCAGAACCTCCCCTCTGAATCAGGAGCTGCCAGAATACACCTGTCATCGAGGACTTTTCTGGTGTTTGAGTCAAACAACCAGACCTGGGTGATGCCTTCCAGCCAGAAAAGTATTCCAGATTGAGGCATGAGACAGGTACTTCAGGAAATAGCTTCCCAAACAAATAATTGAAAGACTACTCCTCTGAGTATAATGTTCTTTGGCTATGGCACCCTGCATCAGGGCTAGGAAAAGATAGAAAAAGGCTGGAACCCCAGGTATGGTGGGACTGGGAAGCAGCTGCCACAGAAAGCCAATGGGCTGATGGATGGATTCTCTTGTCTGGATGGCCAGGGTTAAAAGAGAGCCCACATCCCCATGAGGAGTGGGGCTAGAAGGGCTCTGTCAGCTGATGCAGGAAGGATTTAGTATAAAACTTGCTCTTCTCCATCTCCCTAAGGGTGCTTTACTGACTACCATTTTGGGGAAGCTGCAAATCAGCTTTGGGAATATTTTTCCTGCCATAATTACATGCAGCTGCATTTTTAGCCCCTCCATTAAGTACATATTACCTCCTTAAATCCCCTGAGAGCCTTTTAAACAGATTATTATAAGAGCTTTTTTTTCCATCCTTTATTTTTTCTTTCATTAGCTGTTATTCACACAAACTGGGCTAATACCAAATGAAAAAATATTTCCATGGAACTCACCACAGACAATCTAAAGCATTTTTCCAACATTATTTCTGTGCAACTGGGGCTGTGTTGTCCTTATTCCCAGTTGTTTTATCACTTGTCATCTGGGCACGAATTTGGCCTGATGCAACTATGCAGTATTACCACTTACACTTTACTGACACCTGAGACACTGCCCAGCCATCCTTCACAACACCATCGTGTGGCCATGAGATTCTGCACCATGCCCATAAACTGCTATAAAGCAAAGGTGTGAAATCAGCCATTTTTCCAGTCCCCTTCCCTGGTGCCAGTAGTTTTCTCTAATGTCAAAATACTTCTTGTTGAAAAGATGCAGCGGTGTACATATATATATATGTATATATATATATATATTTTAGTACAATATGGGTGGTTTGTGGGTGGGTTTCTGTAAAACAAGGACCGGTTCATGCTCAGTGTTCAGAACTGAGAGATCTCCGCTGCAAGAGATGGGCAGGAGATCAGTGTCACCTCATACCATTCTAACAATTGAGGCTACTCCCACACTCCCACAAAGGCTCATATAAAATCTTGACTATGGATTAGGATTTTATAAAGCTGCACTAAGGATCAGCAATCCAGTTGCCCCACAAGTGAGGAAATTTTGAGAAGCTTTTGAGCAAACCCTTCCTATCAGTACACTGAGTGCCACAGTTCAAAGGCAGGGCCAGCAGCTGGGGCTGTAACACCAAAGGGTGAGCCCCAGCAGCTGCACCAGGTCTGGACCTGGGAGAAGAGGGGGAAAAGCCCTTGTGCAGCCCCAGCAGGGACTTGGCATGCACTGGAGCCACTGCATAGCTGTATGCTGACCATCCCAGCTGGCCACCACTGCTCGCAGCAGGGACCTCTGAAACATTGCTAAAGCTCCTGCCACCCTCAGCTGCATTCCAGAGAGCTGCCCCAGCCAACAATGTGTGATGGGAACTGGATCTATGGTTAGCAGATATTTGGCTTTGTGTTAGACAACGAGGGAGCTGAAACTACTGAAAACCTACAAAAATCCCAGTGTATACTTCGCAGGTCTGCTTTCAGACCAAAAGAGACAGAATTGGACAAGACTAACATTTTAACCACGGGAATTATGCAATAATACATTCTATGCTTTTGCTCTCATATTTCTGTCTACCTCTAGTTCCTTTACCACCTCAGAGTATCTTTTTTGGTGAACTGATGTCTGAAATGTTCCAATTTCTGCTCAGCAAGGGACACTAACTTTATAGAAAAGTCTAGAAACAAACTTGGCTTACACTGAAATGACTCAAAATCTCCCAAGTAATCTCAAGGAGAGTTGAGGAGAGTTCTGAAGTAAATTCTGTTCTGATATATGGGAACCTAACACAAGAGAAGTGGGCCATGGAAGAGTCAGACAGCTCCTGACTAAGCTCAGATTAAAAAGGAAAGCACATAGAAGGCAGAAATAGACACAGGCTGCCCAGGAGGAGCACAGAAACTTTGCTTGCATTCACAAGAGTGAAGCTATGAAGGCCAAAGCTCAATGAGGTTAGAATTTGTAACAGGTGACACTGGTCAGTAAGAGGGATTTCTGTAAGCACACTGGCAGCAGCAGGGAATCTAAGGAAGACACAGCCTTGCTGTGTAGGGACCAGGGAACCTGGTGACAACACTGAGTAGGCTGGAGTACCCAATACATTTCTTTCTGGCCTTAGATCACACCAGAAAGAGCTGCCATCTGCTTTCCCCTTTCCCTGACCCCACTAACCTACTCTGTGGGAATATGTCAGGAGAGCAAGGGAAGGGTTCTCCACTGGGGAGGGTGACACATAGGTAAAAACAGCACAAGCAGTGAACTTACCACTAGGGCATGGCCCCACAGCCCCTGGGCAGGAAGAGCAACAGGTCCCATCCCATGACATCAGGCAAAGGCAAGGCAACAACCCAGATCCAAGACCAAGCCAGGAAATCCAAGTAATGATTCGTGACAAAACAGAACTGGAAAAATGTCCTGCAGTTGCATCACAGCTCAGGAAAGAGCTCCTATCCTTGGGCCTGCACTTAAGAAATATCTTGTTCTCATGGTCATTGGTGTGTGGATGGAGGTCTCATGTGACAGTGGTCAAAGTAATTGAAGCCCATAGTGCACTCAGGGCCCTCTTAGGAAGTTTGTTTTCACAGGTGAGGACTGGATAATGGAGCCAATTGGATAGGTGCAAGTTCACAGGAGCAGATAGGATGAGGTTTTGGTCCCTCTCTACCATCTTTGAAAGGTCAATGATATTGAGGGAGATGCCTGATGTTCAGAAAAAACACATCACAGCTATCTCCATCCCAACACAGGCCAAACAGCTTTGTTTTAGGTCTAGAGAAAGTTATGGAGAAAATCCTCCTGGAAATCATTCCAGACACAAGAAAGTCACAAAGGGGACAGAAAGCAGCCAGCATAGATTGTTCAAAGGCAAGCCATGTCAAAAACCTTTATAAGGCACAGTGTTTCCTTTGCACAACATAAGCCATTTGAAAGACTTCGTCTGTGTTTTATCTAGACCAGTTTCCATAGACCATCCCAGACAATTTTAGTAGATATAAACACTAATAATCTGGATGATATGATACATCAGGTAACTGTATCAGTGTGTCCCCTTTAAGATCTTCTGATGTTTTATTTTTGTTTAATGTAGTAAATAACTTCTGCCAGTTTCCTTTTTATTGACTCTACCCGAGCAGCACAGTAGGGAGTGAGGCATTGTTGGCTGGGGTCAAGTGGAAAGCTTGTGAGAAGAGTCAGTGCTGAGATCTTGGATTTCACACAGTGTATGTGGCACCAGGATGATCTTTCATTCCAATACAGCCAGGCTCAAGGAGTCTCTCTTTCAATGAAACATACAAATCAACTTTTTTGCTAACAGAAGACAATCGATTGTCACAGGAGTGCATTCAGTGGGACTATCTTTGGAGTAACAGAGGCAATAGTTCCTTCAGGATCCACTGCCAAGCAAATGGAATGAGCCCAACTGGAACACTCTGCAGTGCAGAATTCCTCTTTGTTGTGCACAGCTTTGCATGAGGACTTGATGCTTTTCCCTAAATTTCACCGTTGCACCCCAGACCCATAACTGAGGGAGATAAACAAAGCATTGGGTCAGTTAACTTGCTCTTCTAGAGCCAATGCAGTTCCACATTAAACTTGCAGCAGCTTTAGTGGAGCCACTTGTTAAGAGGAGGAAAGAAATGTCTTTGTAAAGTGCATATATGGGCATTGAAATTGTATGGCCTCTTTGGTAAAGGAATGGGATCTTCACCCATTAAATGAAATATGATAAATTATGTTAATGTCTATACACTATTTTTCTTATTAGTGGACTAGTATTTAATTCCTTAAGTGTGATTATATATATTCCTTCGCAGGTCACATTGTTTTTCAAAATGTAAAGACTATCACTTCTTATGTAAACCTTCAATGTCCTGTAACCCACAGCAAACAAGTTCCTCTGCATTAATCTTCTTTTATGTTCAGGTGATATTTCTATTAGAGTCACGTCATAAATGTGAAAGACAAACTATACCAAAGTGACAAATTATTTAAATATCAAAAGGAGAAAACACAATGGATTGAAAATGAAGTCTTACATAGGTATTTAAATTGGGATCTTATCAAAGAAAAGTGTTTCCTTCATCTAGTACTCTGCAGAAAAAATCTAATCAAGCCATATCTAAAACTGAAGACACACACGCCTTTTTATGCAAAGTTCAGATTTTTGAGCAAAATTCAAGTGTGACTTGAGTGTTCAAGTGTGACTCAAGTGTTCAAGTGTGACTCAAGGCTCCGTGCTGTGACTGAACATCTGATTCCTAGAGAGACTCTTGTGACTACTCATGAGAGAAGTTTTAGCACCAAAATATTCTCCCTGGGAAGTCTGTGGCCTTGTACACCCCTGAGAACGATGCATGTCCTAAATATTATGGGACCATGGCTAAGGGACATTCCCTTTGGTTTCTGCTGTGGTGTGGGGACAGTGTCTGTGCTGGCGCCAGCACCAGCAAAAACTGGAGGTCTCCATAGCCTGATTGGCTCTGGCTGGATGTCACTACTCCTGGGGACATCTGCCAGTAAGAAGGAGGCATGATCCACCTGTGCCCCTCACAAAGGCCAGAACACACCTTACACATAGGCCTTTCTTTTGCCACTGTCTGGAGCAACTGTGTGCTTCAGCTTCATGAATGTTTAAGACTAGTGTGGTTTAAAAAAGGCCCTTGGGCTTTTTTTAATGAGTTGTGGAAAAAATGAAATTGTGATGATGGATGTGCCACAAGAGTCATGCTTATTGCACTGTACCATTCTTTCCTCTACTACTATATGCTAATTCTTCAGTGGGTTTTACTAGGATCTGATGTAGGCTGTTCTCTGATGTTTAGGGAAATTCCCAACTTAAAATTATTCCAGTACCAATTTCATAATTCCTTGAAAAGTTTCATAAAATGCCATTCATGTCACTCCCTGGAACCATCCTCGCAGTTGCAGAATATGTGGTTACAGTAGAAAGAGGAAATAGTTTGTTAAAATGCATATTTTTAAAAGATATACAAATTATTGTTACAGCTAATTTACAATAATGCAAATATTGTAAATATTCTCGTTACATTGCATGTTTTATGTATTGGTATACATATAATTAATAAATACAATATATGTACAATGTATTGGGTACTCATCTCTTGGCCTGACCTGCTTCCGAGGGAGGTGTGTTGGCTTCTGGGAGTCTGGGTCAAGAATGGTACCAAGAAGTGGCCAAGCCTGATCAAACCCACATTAATGCTTCACATGGAAGCTGATACAGATGGCAGCATCTTCTCTCCCTAAGATGGGCTGAGAAAGTTGGGATGTTCAGCCTGGAGAAAAGAAGTTTGCATGGAGACCTCACAGCAGCTTTCCAGCATCTGAAGAGGGCCTACAGAGAAGCTGGAGAGGAGACTCTTGATCAGGAACTGTAGTGATAGAACAAGGAATAATGGGTGAAAATTGAAAGAAGACAAATTCAGGTTAAATATCAGGATAAATTTTTCTTGTATGAGAGTGGTGAGGCATTGGGACAGCTTGCCCAGAGAAGTTGTGGATGCCCCAACCCTGGCAGTGTTCAAAATCAGGTTGGATAAAGCCTTGAAAAATCTGGTCTGGTGAGAGGTGTCCCTGCCCATGACAGTGGGGATTGTTACTAGATTATCTATAAGGTCCATTTTAACCATTTAACATTCTTTGACTTTATGATATAATAAGATCTCTGATTAGAAAATTCCTGGAAAATACCTGGAGCATTTGAAGTGGTAGTGGCCATTCTGCTTCTCTGTTGGTGTTGTGCTCCTGTACAGCAGAACTCAGACAGGATAAGGGCACCAGAAAAAGGTCATGCAACAAGCTCTGTGCAGACAGTGAAGACAAAGCACACACACAATGCAGGTCAGGCATTGGAAACAGCAGAGGAAGAGGGTCACAACATCATAATTTTGCCACACAGGGAAATGTCCTTAGTACCAGCACACACCACGTCCAATATCTGCACGTGCTTCCCATCTACACACTGGGTGCCATTTTTGCTCTGATGAAGGCAGAGACTGCTCCTCTAACAAAGGCTGATCTGTCAAAATCATGTCTCAGAAGAGCAATTCAAAAAGTCCTCTATTCACCAGACTAGAAAGCTTATCTCAATGTATTATGCCACTGTTCAAAATAGAGGAAAAAAGCACTTTAAAACAAATTTTTGTGATCAAATGTATTCAGACAATTAAAAAGGCATAAAATTTAGGACAGCACAAGTTCTTGGAAAGAAATCCAATTATGAGTAAGAGAGTCTTAGAGACAGATTAGTCTTGTCAAGTCAGTGTGTAACTGTAACAATTAAGTATGTGACAAGATATTGAGCATTTTAAAAAATCCTTATAGAATAAGACATCTTAACAAAAACAAAACACCAGGCAGAAACAGTTTTTTTTTCCTCTGGTTAACTTGTGGTTTTATTTCACTACTGCTTTCTTCAACTAACTGCAGAGTTCATCACCACGTAACTTGCTTTCATTTTCTTTTATGAGCCTGTTTTTCCTCACCCCAAGTGAAACAGGATACCCATCTTTCAGAATTTTTGCCCTACCTTTTGCAATACCATTCATTTGCGTGGTAAGAGCAAAAGCATTTAGCAAATCCCACTGTGGTTAAAGGAAATCTGCAGCTTTACTCTTGCAATAGAATAAAGCTTGTGTTGAACTACAAGATTGACTAATGTGGGACAGCTCCTACTTCCCCTTACTTTGATGTCATTTGTTTAAAAGATGAGCAGCAGAAATAATAACTGTATTTTGATGTTTATTTTTCTACTTTGCCTTCACTGACTTTTAATGGGAAGAGATTTAAAGAGCACACAAACCTGTTGGAGGTGCCCCTTTGAATTCCCTGCCATCAGGCAGACTACCCCAGCGCCAATCATGCAAAGAAAAGGATCTGTCTTCACCCTGTTACAGTGAATAGTGATTTTCCTTTTAAAACAAATTTATGGCAATTAAGTGTCTGTTCTGCATTGTCATTGGTAACAAATACAAGCTAAAAATCATGACAAGAGATTGAAAAACAAACTGATTTTGTTAAGATTTTTTTAAAAATTACACGTAACATGCTATGACAAGAAGAGTGTACATGGTAATTTCTTAATAATTTGCTCTCCAAAACTTTCATTTTACTTTGAAATGAAAGGAGTCGCCGAAAGATAACAATAGGGCCTATTTGTTCTAGGAAAATACATGATAGTCAGACAGCAATCAGGGAAGTAAAGACTGACCCTGCAGAGTGAAAGTTGGATAACTATGACTTTCTGAGCTAGGTTGTTCCTGCTTTTACAATTTTCTGTTTCCCAGCTTTTCAACTACACTAGCTGGTTAACTTTTGGGCTCAAAGAAAAGATTAAAGATCTTGGCCAATAAATCAACATCTCTGTCCCTTCAGCATGAGACCTTGCAAAGCCTGGTCTCAGAGTCACCCAAGAAATCTTACACTAAATGGGGAAAATCTTGGCCAACCTCTTCCATAGGGTTAAGGTAGGAAATGAAAAAATGGAGGATGAATTTGAATGGAAATACGAGTCTTTTCATACACATTAAAAAGGAAATTAAAACCAATATTACTGCTATTTTTAAANAATTTATTCTTCCAACAGTTTTAAAAGAATTGTCTTTACTTGAAAAGGGATTTTGATCAAAGTGAAATCACCTGTGTATGTGCCCTTTAGAAAGTATTTTGTAGAGATGCTCTCAAGGCTCATCCACATCAAGACCATGTCTATTCTCTGTGGTGAGTGTTACATACCACTTAAAGGTGGGTTAGAAGTGTGTCAGCAGGCCTGGGTGATGCTGGCTCCTCCTGGGTTTTTACATCATGAGCTTGCCTTTATTTGCAGGATATGAGCTGTTTTCTCTGGTGGATTCTCACCTCCTGCACAGTCCAGGATGAGTGCTGCTTAGGGAAGGGAATATCTGCTCAGCTCTCTCACTGTTCAACAGCTGATCCCTCTCTCACCTACAGTTATCTGTGTCTTTCTGGAAATTTTCTACACCTGAAATGCTGAAGAGATGCTAATCACAACAGGATTTCTACTACAGTCTTCTAAAACCTCAGAAGGATTAATTTATATGAGGAAAACTATAGCATTAATATAATTCCTATGAAAAGTTTAAGACAAAGAGGTTTTCTGGGGCGTTACAAAGACTGAACCAAAAAATACAAACATTTTTCATAAAATGTTTAATTCTTTTAATTCACTAAAGTTGTCTTATTTGTGGAATCAAATGTTTCATAGACAGCTTCAGCTACACAAATAAATTAATGGTAGAGGAATCAGGTCTTTCTCTCTTCTGATACTGCCTCCATTCCTTCCGATACCACAATTTCTTCATAAAGATGCTGTTTTGAGCAC
>VZTT01019347.1:10480-24656 GCA_013400855.1 Buphagus erythrorhynchus | reverse complement strand
TCCTCCTTTCTACCCTTTTTAAAGATTTGCAAAATGTTTCTCTTTATCCAGTCATCTGTGACTTTACCTGACTGCCATCACTTTTCTTTCAAAAGGTTATTTTTGGCTGCAATAAAATGCTATTTTTTATTACTTTTATTTTACATCAGTATCTTTTTACTAGACTCGCTAATTATTGACAGTTGAAGTATTATTAGCTATTTATGTTACATATGAAGGGATTCCCCATGCATTGAAATGCATGACCAGACTTTAAAATTGTCACACTAAAGTGGTGCTGCAAAAGTCCAGGCAGCACTTCCTTCACCTAAGTACAGCATGTGTCAGGCTCAAATAAGAATTACAGCCTATGAAGTTCAAGGCAGCACAGGAACTAAAAATCCACTCTTCCCAAGAGGATGCCTCTCAATCCAAGCCAACTACACTTGAACATATCTTTCAGATTTATTATTCTGTCTTTCTGCAAGATAAGTTTTAGTATTTAGCTTGCAAGACTTCTATAAATGAAGCTTTTAGCCCTTAGAGGGTGAAGTACTGTAACAACCAAATTTTCTATTTGCCCATAAAACATGCACTGCATAGGCATTTGCAAAGTATGTTTTCACATCCACTGCACTGAGCCCCAAAACTGCCACAGAGGATCACCCGTAAGGGCAAGGTGTTTTGTCTCCACCACACTTTCAGCTAAGAGACTTGCTGCCAAATAGGACAGCTCCAGTTTGGCCAAACCAGGAAATAAAAACTCATTACAAGCTAAATTTCACATGGTGAACTGAAAAGTAGCTAAAGCACAATGAGTTTTGGTAAAAATGAAAGATAAAACCGAATCAATTATCGAGCAGAAAAATACCCTGAACTCCACTACTACTTTATATAGCATTCTGAGGGAGGATGTATATATGAGATTGTCAGTTCACAGATACCTGACAAAGAACATGTGGTTGAAAATGCTCTTCCAAACTCCAGTCTGTCAAGCAACGCCTCTGTGTCTTTTTTATTTCTTCTAAACTTGGTCCTAAGCCATAATTTTCCAGACTCACCTCAAAATACAACAAACCAAAATAATGAATATCAACATTTCAGTGTCAGTATTAAATTGACTGTAATGTTGTTGGATTAATAGACAGCACCCCATGTTGCATCACAGTTAACTGCATAATGATGCATATCTGCAGACCCATATGGCACTGTTTAATAAAAAATACAATTACTCCCAAGCAGGTTTGGTTTTGAACTTTTTATGACAATAGAATCTAAACACTTTTATTATTAGCTTATATGTTTTTGAGTTCTGTAAGCAATTATGAGTATTCAAACATGTCCTATGAGGTTATATTAAAATTGCTGTGTTTATTATGGGATATATGGCAGAGAGGTGATTCTGAAGATGCCAAGCCACACAGTATATTACTGTGACACAGTTTGACAATTTCTTTTAAACTTTCATGTTTGTATTTGACCCCTGATACTCAGAAAAACCAGCACAGAATTATCATTAACAGCTTCATCGAAACCCATCACCTTGGAATTCAAAGAAAGTGATTTCACAGTGCTTAAAAGTTATGTTAGTATTTGCCAAACATCACAAAATTAACATTTGCATGCAGCATTGCAAAGGAATCCCCAGTAACACAGCCTGGCACTGAGCAGTATCTTCTGCTGCCTCGTGTAAAGCCTAGTTGACTCAGTTTCTCACACTTGCCATATCAGAACAAAGAAGATCCAATTCTACGTTCAAAAGAGGACCAACCACACCATCTCCTTTATCTTCGTCACTTGTTTCTGTATGCCCTGGAAATTGAAAGCAGAATTTAAAGAATTGTTCCAGAAATTTCAGCCCTACTAAGGTTGGAGTAATGCAATTTCCTTAGTCTCCCTGATGAGACTGACATCAAGTTGAAGCTTCCTTTTTTCACACTTGTCCTATAAATACACAATCAGCTCTGTTACGCTTCTTTACTAAGAGAGCACTTTAAAATCCAGTGACAACAAGTGCCAGATAATTAAATAAAATTGAAAGAAAAAGAAAAAAAAAAGACTTAAAAAAACTCACTTAAATCTTCCTTTCTATCTGACCCATGCTGGCTGACTAAAAATACTCTCAGAAGTATTCTCCAGATTCATAAACAAAGAACCATTTTTCTTCATACTTTAAAAAGCAGTCCTTTGCACAGATGACATTAAAATAAAAGGCAAGACCAACTGTATTTTCATACATTTTTTGACAAATGCAAATTTTAAAGTTTAAATTAATTTGGTTTATACAGCTCCAGAAGCTACTGACAGAATATTACTTTTTCCGAGGATGTGACCAGTCATTCCATTGTTGCAATGAGCACCTGATATGAACAGCATCCCATGAGGACTGTAACTTCTATATTCTCTTAATTAAAAAAAAAAAATTTCCTTTAGCAGAATTCTTTATTCCCTAAGTTAGGGCAGAGGTCATTAATATTTGATCAAAATTCACACGTACAGGAAAATAACTCTTTCTGGTGGAAAATACACCCACACAGTATTTGTTTGTAAATGTCTTATAACCAGCTCAGCTTCCAGACATACATCTTTAGGCTCTGCTTCTCTTGGAACTTACTCTGCTTACTGACTGCCTTTAGAAGATTGAAGAAACCTGAAAACAAATGGTTTATCTTCCTGGTATTTACTTTTGTGCTGCAGAAGTGCTGAAATATTGTTATGCTTGTAACTGCAAAATTTAATATAGTACAAAAGCAAAATAAACTAACACACAAAAATGTTCCCAAGATTCAGAAGAAAAGCAGATAAGCAGGACTCATTTTTGTCTGCTCTAGTCTTCCAAGGAAAGGATCCCATCTAAGCTGCTTGCTTAGACATCTCTATTAGGAAAGCATGAACAACATCACCAAGTACTGCATCCAGCTCTGGGATCCAAAGGGAACACATGGATCTCTTGAAGTGGGTCCAGAGTGCAGCCAGTGAAGGTGACTACAGGGATGGAGAACCTCTCCTGTGAAGACAGGCTCAGAGAGTTCAGCCTGGAGAAGGCTCTGAGTAGTCAGAGTCTGAGTTATCCTGCAGTCATAGGATAAGGAATAATGGTTTTAAAGGAAAGGAGAATAGATTCAGATTAGGTATAAGGAAGAATTTTTTATCATAAGGGTGGTGAAACACTGGAACATGTTTCCCAGAAGGATGGTGGATGCTCCATCCCTGAAAGCACAGGAGGTCAGATTGAGAAACTTGATCTAGTTGAAAATGTCTCTGCTTATTGCAGGGATGCCAGAACAGATGACCTTTAGAGATCCCTGCCAGCCTAAACAATGATTCTATGATTCTGTGATCATGAACGTAAAGGTGTAATTGCTTAAACTGACTTAATTTCTACTTTCCTTGCATCCTGAAAAAATAATCACTTGTTTTTAATGTTGCTTTTTGGCCAACACATCTCCTTTAACAAGGACAACAACTTTTCATTATGTTAGAATCTGCAGGAGAAAATGTAGAACTCCAGAAGATTATTTCTGCATCACCTACAATTGTTAATGCTGTAGTACAAAATAGCTTTTTGTCTTTATTCTAATATTCCTACAGAGTTACTCAATGTACAGGCTATATAATACTTGAAAATTTGTTGACTTGTACAAGGAAGAAAAATCACATCCCTGCAATAGCAAATTATATGGTAAGACAAATAGTGGATTCAAATTCTTCAGGTGTAACGCAAACAGAAA
Organism: Buphagus erythrorhynchus; assembly: GCA_013400855.1. Lineage (NCBI taxonomy): Eukaryota > Metazoa > Chordata > Aves > Passeriformes > Sturnidae > Buphagus > Buphagus erythrorhynchus. Next base: position 20,946 of record VZTT01019347.1, on the reverse strand, counting down.
GATTTTTACCAGAGCCTCTTGGAGATTTCCCATTAAGCTTCTTTTCCATAAGGAAGAGTTGTCTCAGCTGTCTTGCAAACAAGTCTGGATTATCCCAAGGGATGTAAGACACTTCAGAATCACCTCCAACCCTAGATCCAGAGCTCTCCAGGAAACCAGAGTCACTCAGCCCAGTCAGCTTCAGGCTTTCAAAAGTAAACACTCTGAAGGCTCTTTCTACTTCAGCCCAACTCAGAAGTTCTAAAAAAGAATTACAATCATTAACTGAAAACGTCCTTACAGCTCAGCAGAAAATAAATACAAAACTACTTAAGTGTATTGTTCTTGGCAAGTCTGAAAAAGCCAACAGCAATTTCCTTAATGGTACTGGATCAACTTATGTGGGCTACACTGTACGCTGCATTAAAAGTTGAACGCTTCCAAATTGCAAAATGATATGCCTAAGTATTAATCCATCTTAAACAAAGTGGTTCCTACATTTGAATACCTTCTGGCTCATTAACTTCATAGAAATGATGTTGATTTTAAAATACAGAGTAGACTTTATCAGGCCAATTAACAATTAGTTATTTTCAGTTCATGAAATGTTTCCATTATCTGTAACTTCTCAAAAAAGTATCAATTTTTTCCCTCTTCAGACAGAATTTTACACATAATTTAAACAGAAGTATGCAAGGTGCAAAGGCAATAATAAATCCTATTTATGCTTGTATGTATCCATGTCCATATAACAATGATAATCATGCAAAGGACTAAGTTTAAGATAGGTAGTACAATGCCCAAATCACATAAAGAATATCTTCAGTTTGAAGTGTTTTCTCTTTAGGGTGGTTATGCTCCTAAGCACATCATATATCTTGATAATGTTGGATCTCTCATCTTCTGTTCAAATTAATCATTGCCTTTGATAAAAGCAAAGGCTTTGCTAGCTAAGTTACCAGTTAGGAGAGTTTGGCAGTACAGTATGGCCCAGTGAGGATCATCAAATTCAACACCCATCAGCTGGAACACTGTAGCAATAGTGAATACTTTAATAGCTTACTGTCCAAAATTAACATACCAACAACTAGAAACAACACAGCAAAGTGTAAATTAATCCAACATAGGGAATTCAGGATGAAAGAGCTGGGAAAGTACTTTCAAATCCTGTGCCTTATAGGATGACATGAATCTAACCAAAGGGATTTGGATGTTTATATTTCTTAATAACCTAAAGCAGATTTTTGATACTACCTAAGGGTATTTATGCAGTCTTTGGGACTGTTTCCCAGTGTATGTCATGGTGGCAAGCACAGTCCAAGAAAAGGTAACTGTAGAAGTGATTATGGCTGGAGAAGTGAATGCATTCTTGGTTTGATAAAGGGACTGTTATAAAGTAGTTTCATTATTAACACCAAGAACTTACACACAATACATTCTGAAAGCTGTGTATTGTTCCATAAAAATTGTAATATACATGTGCTTTACTTCCAAAAGTTGATAAATAAACACAGTTTACATCAGTGTCTCTCAAAATGCATTGTACATTCTAGGATCAAAATTGAAATTGATACAGCTGTTTTTTTTCCTCAGAATTAATTAGTGTTTGTGTGTTTGCAAACATAAACAAAGTAGTTCCAAGATACTTCCAGCTCTTAGTTATGCAATATTTAACACTCATACAGTCACTCCCATTAACCATGAAACTGAGATCTGAAGTTAGGGTTAACTTATATAGTAGGCTATAATTACATATATATATATATTATTATATATAATTATATAATTATAAGCAAGAATGTGAAAATGGAAAATTCTGCAAAGGTTTTTTTGGCAGCTTAAAAATCTTGTCCCAAAATTCCTGCTATTTAAGAGGATCATCAACCAGAAATAAAAAGAATGGAAATTATATCAATGAATATCATTTTACCAGTAGTACAATAATGCATGAGCTCATGAGCTCTGGCCAAGCGTTTAGTGTTGTTTTCAGTTGAAGGAGGGGTGAAATGGATAAGTTCTGTAAGAGGCAGTTTATCCATCATTTCATGCTCAATCTTTTCTGGATTGAAGTTCTCCTGGACCTGGAACAGAAATCAAAGTACCAGAGTTAAAGTAAACTTTAACACTATTGACTTTGCAAAAACTATGTTTGAATAAAGCTACACCAGAGGACATTAGCATGTGCTTAAGTCAGTTGGACATAAAATTAAATTTGAACATGTGCCCACAGTGTGGTTTTGAATCACAGTGTCAGATACTGTAGGCAGAAAAATATTAGATGTATAACAGAATGACTGACAGTATAATAACAGACATTTGTTAGGAGCTGTCTGTGCTAACTAGACTTAAAAATACAGAAATATGCACTACTCAGACTGGCAGCAGGTGCCTTCCATGTATCTTTCAGCTGGTCTGTGCTACTTTTCATAGTAATGAAATCCATAAATTTATTCATCAGTCTGTGATGACAGGCATCTCTCTATATGCATGGATTTATTTTTTCAGACGTAGTGGTATCTTTCAGTTTCACTCTTTTTAGTATTACACACTTACGGTACCTTTTTCTTCAACCACATATTCCAAATGTTTGTCCTCTACTCTTTCCTCAAACATTGTGCTATATCCTAAATTTCCTCTTCAGCAAGTATATAAAATACATCAAGCAAATGTCAGCTAAGAGCATCTCTTACGTTGATTACTCAGTCCTTCCTTCTGCTTGAATACATCCAACGTGTCAAACTCGAGTTGTTTCTGAATAGTTTTAATCAATGGTTGCCAAAGTATCCCCCAGATAATTTGCAATCCATGAAGCCAGGCAGACACGCCGTAGTTGTGAAATCTAGAACTGTGTTATCACTTGTATTATCCTCAGTGAATTTTAAAGTTTAATGGTAAAACTACACCTTGCCTTTGGAAAAATTCAAGACATTCACAGTGGTTTTTTGATTCAGAAAGTCTGGGAACTGTTACCTTGCAATAATCCCAAACTATGCAGTCTCTGAACCTTTCTGCCTTTGTTCAAATTTGGCAGTATCTTGGTTACACACTATGCTCCAACTGTTTAGCCAACCTGAATACATTTCTTGTGTTCATTAATAACTGCTATGCATTTTCTTCCATTTCTCAACATTTTAGTATTCAGTCTAGTCTTCATGCTAAATCACAGTAAACAAGCTAGCAACTCATTTTCCACAATATCATGTGTTTAACAGCCAATCAACAGTTCTGTAATATCTCTCATCTATGCCAAAGGCTAAACATTCTCATTAATGCAAATAGTTCACTGAAACCAGTATGTTTGTGCTCCATGTTTGTGAGGTGTGCTCCATCAGTAACTCACTACTTCTTAAATAAATTAAACATGTGTTGGTGTGTCCACCTCAGTAGAAAAAAGATCTAGTATATGCTGTCCTGTTTTGTAAAAACACCACTCCTCCCCTTCTAGTGCATTGAGCATTCATTGCCTGTGAACTTTGGAAATATTTATATAAAAATAGGCTGTACCTTCAGTAGGTGCAACCGCTGAGCCAGGGCATCATGGTAGTTAAATAAGAGAGGGTACTGGGGGGTGACAGTCTCTTGTTCACTGTATTTAGGAGAAAAGTAGTCATACAGGTTCTGTTTAAAAAGAAAAGGAAAAGGTATTAAACCCCAAAAATGAGATTTGCCATTTGAGGAAATGAAAAAAGACAACACAAACCTTTTTTTCACTCATAGGAAGAGAAAGAGAAGGAAGGACAGAGATTATATGATCTGCAATGGCACGATGCAGCCCATCTGCCTGAGTCTCTGGTGCTACCAGACTCGGTGGTGTAAGGTATTCTTCACTTGCAATAACCTGGCAAATATACTATACGTTAGCTTCCATCACATTATGACTGCTGCTTAACTTTACCACAAATACCAAGCAAATCCTGCTATAAGCTAAGCATACATCCATAAATTCTATCAGGGAAGAAAAGCCTAATATTTTCTACAAGTAGCAAAAATACAATTTTCCAAGTTAGTTTTTGCACAATACAAAGATTATGGAAAACAATTAAATGCTTTTCCTATCAGTTGCTTTTGAAAGGATGAGAAGAAAAATATTTCTAACTTGAAATGTTAAGAATTGTTAAGGAACACAGGTAATTAAAAACTGATTGTCTATTAAGTGTTGGACTTTGAGTATTCTTACCTGAGTCTATTTTCAGACTAAGTTACAAAAAGTAAAAACTCCAAAATTATGCCGAAATTTTACTCCTAAAAGAAGGAGGATTTCCAGATTATATTGTGTGTCTCTTCTAAATCATAGATTGTGCCTGAACTCAACAGAAGGCAGATTTGTCTAGCACTAGCATTGATGCTCTTATGTTAGGCTTCACCTAAGACCTTTGAACTGAGTAAATCAGCAAAAGTTCTGTATCAATAACATTGCTGTAGGACATGAAAACATGTTATTGACTTAGATAAGAAATTGCACCTTTCTCCTCATTTGATTATATTTGTAGTCTTCAAAAATTAATTATGGAATAACATTATATATATATATATATATGTATACACACACACATACACATACAGGGGAAGTGCACAATATGAAAGAAAATAAAGGTTTGGAATTTTGACTCCTATTGAACTTCCTTGCTCAGTGCCCTAATGCACAGTCTCATATTTCAGGTTAAACAGATGGATTTATTGATCTTTGGCAATTCATTATATTAGGTCTAGGACAAAATTGAAAAGAGAACATTCCCACCTGTTCCAACATGCAGCTCAGCATTAAGGGTACAGAAAAGAACTCCTCAGGAATTTGACTCAGCAAGTCATTGTAATACCTCATGTCCACAGAAGGAAAGAGAATATAAGTTTCTTCAGATGCTATAGGAAGAGATAAAACATTAAGATGTGTTTGTTCAGAAATGTCAATTTATATTCCAAGTCAGTTCCGCACGTTTGCAGATAATACAAAACTGGGAGGAACTGTTGACTCTCCCAGAGGCAGACAGGCCCTGCAGAGAGACCTTGACTAATTAGAGAGCTGGGCAATTATCAACCTTATAAAGCTAAAAAAGCAGAAGTGTTGGATTCTGTGCCTGGGATGAGCCAACCCTGGACATATAGACAGACTGGGGAATAAGATGCTGGAGAGCAGCACCACAGAAAGGGAGCCAGGGGTCCTGTTTGATGGAAAATTGAATCTGAGTCATCAATGCCCTGGCAGCCAGGAGGGTCAACTGTGCCCTGGGGGGGCATCAGGCACAGCATCACCAGCAGGGCAAGGGAGGGGATAGTCCCATGCTGCTCTGCACTGGGGTAGCCTCACCTCGAGTCACGAGAGGTTTAGGTTGGGTATTAGAGAAATTTTCACCCAGAAGGTGTTTGAGCATTGGAACAGGCTTCCCAGGAAAGTGGTCACAGCACCAAGACTGACAGTTCAAGAAGCATTTGGAAAACAGTTTCAGGCACATGATGTGATGTCCTATGTAGGGCTAAGTTGGACTCGGTGATCCTTGCGGGTGCCTTCCAACTCAGAATATTCTGTGATTCTGTGAACCTTCAGACAACATTTATTAAAAAGAGTCTAACAAAGTTAGAGATCAAACAAAATTACTGAGATCTTTTAAATCTGACTGTGACTTGAAACAGATAGAAAACATTATTTTCTAGAGAACTTGGTTATCACCACTAAGACACTTCCACAATGCGTTCACCAGGACACACATCTTCAGCTAACTGCACAAATCATTTTGAGGATTTGTGCTGTCAGATGAATGAATGGTTTGACAGAGTGAACAACTACAGATGACAGAGTGAACAACTACAGATGGATGCTTTAATCCTTTAAACATACCCTCTGACAAAACTACCGTTGGAAGAATTTCTTCTGGTTTCCCTTTTTTCTTTGTAGGTGTTATCTGTGATGCTGGTGCTGGATGTTCCTAAGTGAACAAAAGTTAACATAAAAAAATCAGAAACCATAAAACAAATGAGTATTGCACAAATAAGTGGGAGAACTTAATTTCATTTAGTTTTGGTTACTCACCCTAGACTACATGCTAAACTTTTAAATGGAACAAGATAGTAAGAATGAAGCGCATGTTCAATAAGCTACTTTCTTCTGCCGACTTAAGCTTTTGCCTACTATGAAAAAAATAAGGAAATAGATCTTGTACAGAACTCATAACATTTTTTTCTGACAGTTCACAGATCTGCAACATTGTATAGTAGCTCTGTGCAGGCATATTGATTTTTCAGACACAAGAATGTATCATCAGACACTATTTAAGAAATTTCTACACCGGTGATACTTTATGCCTGTAGGATCCTTTCAATTTCCTTTTTCTGTTTCCCCAATGCTCAGCTATTTTTTTTCCTTTTTTTTGGGTTTTAAATGCTAAAGACAAAAATAAAAATTTCATTCACTGAAAATTATTCACAGAGTGATGGTCCAAGGTGAATTTTTGAGTCAAAATTAAAGACAGGGAATTCTAACCTAAAATTAGTTATTCTCAAGAAGAAGAGAAGGGTCCTTGCCTCAACTGCAGACGATTGTGTTGATTTGCTCTCTGGTAACATAGGCACATTAATAAACTTGGTGTTTTCCAAGTAGTTGCAATGCTGTCTTCTCCAGTCCAGGCAGTCATACATCAAACAAGCAATGTGTTCGAACAGCACAGTACCAAATGCAAGCTATGACAGAAAATCAGATAAAGAGGATGAAGTGTGTGTATAAAAGTGTCATGTAACTTAGTTAGCTCTTTAACTAGCAGATCTATATCTGTTTATAAATTTTCGAAGAGACTGTTTCCTTCACCAATTCAATATGTTTTACAGAGTTATTCTAAAACCTCCTTCATTTTATTTGCCTTAACACTGCCACAGCACAGTATGGACTGTATATTGCCAAAGTGCTTTAGTTGTTATAAAGTCTAACTTGTCTTAACAGTAACTGTTCAAGGTCTGCTGTCTTGCAGATGGAACTTACAGGGTTTTTTCTGGATGGGAAGGAATGGGAGAGGAAAATTAATGTATTTTGTAATGTGTGTACATTTTTACTAGTGATCAACCTGCAGCATATTTGCAAGGTCAATCATTTCCCAGCTCTAGAAGGATAAAAAATAAAACCTCACCAAGGTAATTAGTATCATCTCATATTATTTTCTTTCTTTTTGTTGCCCTTTGAAAACAAAGAAAGCCTCAAGAATGGCATTCTGAAATCTACAGTTGTGAGTCAAGGAATGTCAGCATACTGCCCAAATATCCGAAGGGAGAACGCTGTATCTGCAAAAATCTGACAAGGAAAGAGTCATGGTTCTTGAGGTCATGTACTGTGGTTTTCACCAAAGCTTGGGAGGAATAAAAAGAATAATAGCAACTGCTATTTTATATATTAAATGTTTTTGTATAAATACCAAAACCCTGTTGGAGACCACAAGAAACATTCAAGTTTCAGCAGCTTTAATGGATGTATTCTTCCCCTGTACATCTTGGACTTTGTGGAAAGGATGGAATTATTATAACTTTTAGACAATTTCTGTAGAAAGCCCTTTTCTGAGTGATTTTTTCACTTTTGTAAAACTAGGGCAAGTCTCTTATACTAAGAAGTTTGCCTCTAAGAGGTGGCTAACGACATTGAATGTCTCAATTTTAAGTTTCCTAAAATAAAGCACAGCGAAGAAGTACAACTGACATTAGGCACTAAGAAAAATAACAAACCCTTAAGAAGTATTAAGCACCTGCTTTCCTCAACTCAGTGCCTCTTTATGACACTGGGAAACAGGCAATCCCAAATCACTGATAAGTTATTAAATACTTGTCTCCATTTTCATAACATTTAAGGACTAGAAAAGCCACTTGGGAAAGAAATTCTATTTGCGAAAACAGATTGTTCATTAATATTCTTGCACCTTTGTTTTCCCAATTCAATATTCTTCTGAAGAATGGGTTAGTATAATACCTTTGCATCCATACCTTCTTAAAGTATCACTAGAGCCCATGAAAGTTTTATATAAAATATTGGAGTGTTTTCAATGCATAGTCTTTTAAACAAAACAAATTTTTTGTTAAAGTTATAAGTAACAAAACCCATGCTACTCAATGGGATCCAAGCAGAGTTTAGTATAATTACAATTTTGTAATTCAATTTGCCTGGTGTCTCCCCAGGACATAGATGCTCATCAAAAGTTTTTCAAGTCTAACCATTAGTGACTCTTCAACAAAGAGAATATTTTTGAAAGTATTTTCCTTTCTAAAGATCTCAAATCTGAGAGCAGAGACTACTTGCAGTATGTAATATTCTGTCATTTTTATATTGATGTCTAACATTTTGTCCCAATAATTGTCCTCCTGTGTATCTTGCACTTTGGAGATGCAGCAAGCTTGGACTCAAGAGATTCTCCAGCAAGTACACAAGAACAGACTTACTCTATCCACCTATGATTTCAGAACTCATATGCTCCCCTCCTGTTTCTTAAAAAACTTACAAACTTTCTTACTTCTGTAGGGCTCATGAAATTATAACTCCAATCTGTTGAAACCTGTTTCAGTGACAGATGGTTTTCCCTTTATTTCAGCTATAATATAGGTGCTTGCAGGATATTCAAAAATAGAAACAGTCTTCTGTAAGATGTGATTATAGGGAAGATAAAAAGTGCTTTCCCAAAAGAGGCTTGGCACTGTAAGATTATATAAAGAGTATAATGATAAGTAATATTATAATTAGCAAGCCTACATGATTCCACAATTAAGGAATTTTCAGTGAATGCTTTGGAAATCACTGTGAATTGTTTGTATACAGAATAAACTGTACTATAAAAAAGGGTTAGAAGAATGTAGTTTAACCCTAGAATGTCCTTTAATCCTAATAATACAGACTACAAATACAGTAGGTTAAATAAGGCATGTTGCCTTATTTTGCTTTAGCAGTTTGTATTTTTTACTGCTGACACTGTATATTGAAAAATACTGGACTCTTTTACTTCCTATACACGTATCTAGAATGTAGGATGGAAAAAAATTCTAATGATTCACTTTCTCCTTCAGTGCCTGATAATAGTACTGACTCAGCAGGCCTATTACTTACTTATAATGAGTAATAAGTTAGAGCCATATTTTGGACAAAAAGAAACAGTACTGAGTATAATAAAGTAACATCATATATCAAAAAGTATTCTTGCATTCAAGTAACTTTTTCTCATGTGACTATTCTGAGGTACAGTAAGTAGGCCTGATGTTAGGAGGACAAAAATATATCTTCTTTGTTATTTCATACACACATATGACTCTTGAACGAGATGCAAACTGGGTCTATAAAGATGCTGAATAAATTTAAAACCTCAAACTATTTTACAACTCTTCTGCTGTGGCCTACAATATTAAGAAACTACAAATCAGGCATTTTTATTCAAAGGACTCCTTGTAAACAAGTGCTGAATAAAGTTGCTGGATACATAGGAAATATTTTTTGTTTAAGATTACAAATTTACTAACTACTGTGGTTCTGTTTCAGAGAAGACTTGAGATTAAATTCCTAATGTGTTCTTAAAAGTTACAAACCCTAAAGCACGCCATGCACTGTAAAAACAGAATGTACTGACCAGCATTTCACTGTCTGACCAATCAGGGGGAAAGTCACTTTCCTTAACTAGGTAATGAAGCCTGGCAACATCAAAGAGACTTGATCCATGCCTTCCACTGTTCAGAACGGGCTCCAGGAATTTCCAAAATGTTTCCAGGTCTTTTTTAGCTTCATTTTCCTTCCTTTTCTCTGCTTCTACATCTAAAACATATAAGTATTTGACAAATCATGGTACAATGTATCCCTTTAACATAAAGCAAAAATCATGTATCAGTCTTCTCTAAGTATCGTTACAATATTTCCATCCTCAGAGTCTCAGGAAATATCTGACACTCAACTTTGGGATTAAGAAATACCCCCCCTTATATCTTGCCATCATCTTCTATTTTGATCATCTATTGTGATCATCTATCCTCTTCAAGTACAGTCACTGATCCTGAAAGGGACCTGTGGGGGTCATCTGGTAAAACTCCTCTGCTCAAGCAGAGTCACCAAGAGCAGATTGCCCAGGACCATGACCAGATGGATTTTGAGTACCTCCAAAAATGAAGACTCCGTGACCTCTCTGGGCAATCTGTGACAGCGTTCAGTCACCCTCACAGTAAACAAGTGTTTCTTTGTCTTCAGATAATACCCTATGTTTCAGTTTTGCCATTGCCTCTTGTCCTGTCACTGAACACCACTGAAAAGAGCCTGGCTTCCCTTTCTTTGCACGTTCCTTTCAGGCATTTATATACATTGATGAGTTCCCTCCAGGCTCTTTCTTCTCCAGGGTAAACATTCCCAGCTCTTTCAGCCTCTCCTCATATGAACATACTTCTGGTTATTTGATGGACTCTCCCTGGTAGCTCCATATCTCTCCTGTACTGAGGAGTCCAGAACTGGACACAGAACTCCAGGTGTGGCCTCACCAGTGCTGAGTACAAAA
>VZTT01019345.1:18461-49947 GCA_013400855.1 Buphagus erythrorhynchus | reverse complement strand
AACCGGTATTTAGTGAATTAAGCTTTTTACTTTCCTCAAAAACAAAACTGACTCTGATCTTTCTGCATTACAACATGAACATTATCAATAGGAAGTTATACAAGTGAGAACTCACTTTCCACCAAGATGATAATTTTTAAGAATATAATAATGATATGGCCTTCAAAACACAGGTCAGGTTTCCTGGTAAGTTCCCAGGCTAGAGCTAGATTTCTGGGATGATTACCAGAAGGAGACATGAAAAAAAGGCATTATGTTTCAGACATATTTCTCCTGTGTTAGTCACTATTCTGCAGGACTCCACAGCAAAAAGCAGAGCATCTTTGCTATTTGCCTTTACCTCCTACATCTGGGATCTTAAAATAGCCATAGCCTTCCTTTCCTGTTCCTGACAGAGAGAGATGACATAAATCTTTGACGTTTTCAGATATTTAATACTGAAGTTTCACTTCAGCAAAAAAGGCAACCTACCAACAGGTGCAGCTCTTGTTAAGTTAGAAGCTGGAGGATCCCTCTCTGGGGGACAGGAGTCACAGAAGTCTGAACAGGCTGGGCAAATCAGATTGCCAACGTGTATCCAGCCATTCATCTGAATGCTCACAGTCAACACCTGGCCTGAGCGGCTGCACAAATACACAGTGTCCTTGACCCACACATGCAGGCCTTGTGGAGAACAAGAAACCTTAAAATAAAAGAGTCAAGTCTGTATTATGACTTATCAGAAGCACAGATTAACTGCAAGTATTTTAATGCAATCTGAGAAACTACGAGATTCAGGAATGCTTTGAAGCACCGACTATACTCTTTTTGTGCAATTATGTAGATCATCAGCTGAGAATGAGTAAAATTTAGCTTCTGTTAATGACTACTTATAGAGTTGTGCAGTCACTGAATGTGACACCCTTAGTGAGATAGTCCCAAAGAAAATGAGGATAATGAGAAATAAGTGACAGGAGCACAGTGCTTTCCACCTCTGAAAAAATCAGAATGACTAATTAATATTAAGGTTCAACAACACAACATTTCATGGAAGTATTCCTTCTTAGCTGAGGATAAAGTGTCATGGGGTAAGACAGATGATGTCCCTAGTGAGACTGGAAGCCATCCCAGCAGTCACACACTTAACGTACCTAAATTACAGGCTTATGGTTGGAAGATTATTTTCAAAGTATGTTATATGATCTACAGATTACAATGTCCAGTGTGCAGGTGCAAAGTTCTAACAGTCATAACCTATATTTTAAGCCTGACTTTTCCCTTTAGGGTTATTAAAACAGAAAACTCACCAAAAACCCAACAAATACTTACTTGATAACATCCACTACCCCAGTCAGGGTAACTGAGTTTCCTCCTGCATTGTTCCATAACAAATGCAGATTTCTGAATAAGACATACAGAGTTTGGTCCATATTTCTCTGCACCATAGTTTTTGGTAGGATCTAAGGTAGAAGGAATATACTGAATTACAACTTAACCAGAGGAACAGAAAGCCCACATCAATTTAAAAAGGCTATCTAATCAATGTCCCCACATGCAATTCAAGGTTTATTTTTGGAATATTTCAGACCCTGATTTATTATCAATTTGGAAATTATACCATCTTGAAAATAACATGGGAAGAAACACAAAATTTAAGAAACAAAATAATCAACTAACCAAAACAGGCAAGCACTTTCCATCAGAGCTACATGGTTATGTTTGCCCTCAGGGAATGCCAGCTGTGATTGCTGGCTTGAGGGCAGAGGGTGTTTGTTTTTGAAACAACTACACAGACAGGTAACATCCTACAGCATTGTGGAGCTCTGCAATACTGAACATCCATGCATTACACTAGGAGACAAGCCCATGTTCTGGTAACTCAAAACGATCCTGGCCTTAAACAAAAAACCTACAAAGGTGAAAAGCGCAATTATGTTTCAGAGACTCAATAAAAGCCCCGCAGCTCCCCATCCTCTGTCTTGTATTTGGATCATTTGGGGTAAGTACCTGTTCATTCTTATGCAATTCCTGCATTAGATATGTTAGTTTGCCTCAGGTGTGCAGAATAGTTGTGCTATGATTCTTACCACAGCACGGTGTTTACACAGCCGGTGGTGTGAAACTTCATGAGTGAAAAAATTCACATGCAATTAGGTTGAATATGCAGCAAGTCCATTCCAAGTTAACAAATGCAGTCTCTGCAATACCACCCTGAAGTCCTGAATACTGACCTGGCTGGTTTTCAATTATTCTACAGTCTGAACTGCGTTGAAATTCACCACTTAAATGCCAGCTGAATTCCTGACTAAAGGGACAATAGTCAGCAATTTCTACTGAGCCACCATAGTAAGGCAATTCTTCTGCTGGTACTCCATTAAGATTGTCAAAGTACTGCAAAACAAAATACAGTAGTGAAACAGTTTGTGCAAAGGCAAGTGTACAGCTGTTTTTTAAATAGACCAAACCATTACAGCTGCAAGAACATCAGCTGTTACTCGTCAGGAATGCTATTAACAGCACCTTAGAATACCCATGAACCAGATGAGACAGAAGTATTTAAGAATATGCAAATAATGCTGAGATTCATATCTGCATGTATCACTCCCAACTTCTGCCCCGATTCCCCTCTTTTTAATAACTTCATTCTTTGGGATGTAAACAGAAAGGTTTCTTAGTGTGCAGTGACAAAGGGCAGAAGACTGGGGGAAGAAATCCCTTAAACGAGACATTTTGGGGCATTTCTGTTACACAGGAATAGTTCTATCTGGTATTTGGCTAGATAGCCAAGCAACATAATTTTTTCTTTTATTAAGTTCACAAGGGGTTTTTATCAGACTTCAGACTCCTTGTAATAAACCAGGTAGCCATTTTTCACAGTATCTACTGTCATTTGACAGTTCAGAAAAAAAAAAACCTGAAACAAATATAATGATCAGGCTGTGAAGCTCAACAAAGAAAACACTTCAGTTATTTGTAAAGTAGGATCCATTATACCTGATATTCCTGAGGTAACTGCTTTGGAAACTTTTGCAAGTTGCATACTGCTACTGCTCTTTGGTCCTGTCTGCAGGTTAACTGCAAAGGATTACTCCTCAAAGTGTCGCAGTATGGACTGATTAATTGCTTCCTCAAAAACAAAAAGCAAACAAAAACAGAATAAAAATCACATCAGATCAATTAAACTGCTTTACATAAGCAGCCTGTCAAGAATGTTTGTTCCCATTCTCCCCTAGACTCAGTCAATCACACACAAAGAAGCACTAACTTCTTCTCTGGAGGCTAGGTTTTCTTATTCACCTAGCTATGACCTTTCTGATTTAAAGAATATCAAGCCAGCAAACAAAGTTACAACATGTTCACCTATTTAGTTTTAATGACACTGCTTTGCAAACTTTAAAGAAAAAAGCATACAAGCAAAAGAGGCCCACTATGCAGCTGTGCCCTAGAAATGCATGAGGATTGTAAAGAACAAACAAGGTTGTAAGGAACAAACAAGGCAGACTGTGTTTTGAAGATGGCTATTATCTCCTTAGGTTGCTTTCAGTACAGTCCAGTAATGAAAAATGACACAGGCTGCGTTCCCAAGTAAAAGGGAAAAAATGAGAAGGCAAACACCTTTAGAGTAAGTCCTACCTGTCCTCTCTAGAGCACAGCCTTCTCATAGTGTAAATGCATTCTCCACCCTAAGATGCTTGCCTCTGTACTTACTGTAATTGGGTGGGATGCAGGACAACATTCCTTTTTCAGCTCTACTGACCTCTACCTCTTTTTACTGAGTCATTTGAAGGACAAACATAAACAAGCATAAAAGTTTCCTCTTTATTTCTAAAAATTTTTAAAAGACTGTTCTTACTTTTGTCTCTTCTGGTCAATCCAGAATTTGCAGCTCTTCATTACAAAGTCACAGCCTTTATTGCGTCCCCAGTCTAATTTCTCTGCCATGCTGTAATTTGCTTTATACCATCTGTAAAGGTATTTTGAAATGAGAATATAGTTACTTCAAAAATTACTGTTCTGATTAATAAAACAGCAGTTCAAAGAATTTCATATTATGCGTTAAGGTTTTCAAATTAAGAAAAAGGGAAACTGCACCCCCTTCTGCCGATAAGAAAATACATTATGATTTTGCTATTTTTCAAGTCACAATGAACTAGAAGAAAATTTTGTGATCTGCAAAGGAACAGTGCACACAGAAAGATGAAACCTTAGGCAATTTCTGCTTTCTATCTGCAAGAAGAGCTGAAAAAAACCCCCAATATGTATTGCATGCAATTGAAAGAAGACTAACATTAAAAGAAAAAGTAAATAGATGCTATAAACAGCACTTTGCATTGCAATGCCTGGCTTTTTAAGGCTAGATTAAGAATGGGTTTTAAAACACAAGAAGAAAAAGTAACATACAAAGTATGACTCCTTGTCTAATATAAAGCTAATTATGCTGACCATCTACTCTGCTGCAGAGGGATAAAGTGCAAGTGCATCAATTTGAACTAAAATCAAGTACAATGAAAACAAACACAAATGAATCAAAACCCACCCTCCCATTCTTAATTCTTACCCTGTGTCTTCCATTAATGCTAAGGTGATCCTGGAAAAGACTCGATTCTGAGTGTGGGATCCAGTCATTGCTTCATTCTGAAAGTTGCCAGTTATGATTGGTAAGCCACTCAAATTCATTATTGTGAGAAAATGCTTCTTTTCTTACAATAAAAAAAGCATTTTATTTCTGGTCTCTTTTTACTATTGACAATCAAATCCCATAATCCTTCATAACAAGACTGTCCTGAAGCATTTCCCTTCTTGTTTACCTCACTGCATGAAAAAATGACTAGACAATGTACCTCTGCCAAAAATATCACACAGTACTAAGTTACAAATAAAAATTAGCTTAAATGTTAAGAGGGAAATAAGTGTTTCCTTGATCAGGCAAGGTTCTGGAGGAGGCATGGTAAAAGCTAAAGCCATGGCATGTGAATAAAGATGAAGTCAAGGTAATAAACAGAATGACAAAGTATTTAAGAGGCAGAGGGCAACAAAACTCAATTGACTCAAAGGAATATCCCCTTTGCTCTAAAACAGGAGCAAACCTTCTCAAAAGGGTAAATGGCAGACAGGAGTAAGAGACATTTAGCTTTTCACTAACACTTGATCTCATACTCTGAGACTTAGCAAGTCTCAAGCCTTGCTAAAAGGCTTCTAGAAATTGGACATTTAAATATTTAAGTATCAAGTACTATTTGTGATTTATTTCAATGAGGGTTGATACTCCTGCATTTTCAAGGCTCCAGTAGATACCACAATAAACCAAAAAATCAAGGCACAGGGAGCAGACATGGCCACATCCCCTTCTATTCCTTAGTATCAGCACAAACCTCCAACAACCTCTTCTCCCAGTGATTGAGCTCAGTACCCATGCCACCTTGATTTTCAAGCTCCATTCCCTCTAGAATTGGACAATTAAAATGTTTTCGGGCTTCTTCCTAGAAAGAAAACATTTCAACACAACTCTCAAAATACTGAGATGGATACTCACATGCAGTCCTAGTGCTCTAGAATTATCTATTAAAAGTACTTCAGCATTTCTTTTTCTACTATTTGGTTTTCTACTCAGAGGCTGACTAAGCAAGCACCCCAACAGCAAGCCTATCACATTATCTACTCATCTCCTAGAAATAAATGAGCAGAATCAGGGGTAATTAATCCATGTTTTCTCTATATACTGCCTTAGATTTAAAACAAAAAGATTATTTGTGGCCAAATGTGATTAACACTAGGACTTATTTCCAAATCCAATTTGTTACACTTGAGCATATGTTCTGTTGGGGGCACAAAGAGTCTGAGGCGTGGGAAGCAAGAAAGATTTCCAAAAATCCTTGAGGAATTTCTTTTCAAACATGACAAAATATTAACATTAAAGGAGTGAGAGGTGTCTTAAGTCTGCAGGAAAAACATCTGAAGAGTAGGATTAAGGAACTTCTTCAACATCAGTTTTGCTTAATCTTTTACAATTTACCTTCCAGTCCCTTCATTTTCTCTTACTATGTCAATTTACTTATTTCATACTGTCTGTCACCCATTTTCTACTTTACTTTAGCTACATCCTCTCAATTACACAATGTTGATGGCACAGGCTTTGGGCCATACTTTCAGGGAAGGGTATTCAGTGTTAGGTTATTACTTCTTCTAGGATAAGAAGATATTTATGACTCAAGAATGTCCTGGCAACCTTGGCATACAGAGCTTGAAAGGTAATGCACACTTACGACTACCCGAGGTGTCACCAGAAGATGAACAGCATGGCGCAGCATTTTGCCACCACGTATGTCCCACAGCCTCACTGCTTTATGAACAACTTTATTGCTCCACTGATACAAACCTAGGCTGTAAGGAGAAGGTTTGGTTACAAATCCTTCTCACAAAGACATGTTACTGTGCAAAGATCTATCTCCATAAGAAACAGAATCATGGATAATCTCTACACGCCCTCATGCTTTCTAAATTTATAGATTTTATTATGCAGCATTTCTCCCTTTTAAGATGTGTTTATTACACACACAACTGATTTAACAAGGCAAAGTAAGATTATTTATAGACTCAAGGCACATTTTCTACAGTTACCAAAAATATAAGAAATCAAATAAAACCCCTCAGTATTGCTATTATAAAAAAAAAGCTCTCTACCTTTCCATGTCCTAGAATATTTACAATATCAACTAAAAAAAGAAAAAAAATGCAAACTGCTCGTTCTGTAACAAATCAGAAAATTCACACAGCAGATTACAAACATCATCCACTCTGCATAACCATCAATCTTGACTGATATAAATCTTAAAAATGAACTGCACTGACATTAGACAGCATGCATAAGTGTAAGGCTTAACTTCCAGCCTTCTGATAAATGAAATTCTGTTTTAATTTATAGTATATGTGGATAATATACATGCTTAATGGCAATGTAAAGGAAGACTAGAGAGTCACCACACACCACTGTTTGAACATTATAAAGGAAAGTCACTCCAATAATGGAATGAAGTTTGATTTTCAACAGGCAAGAATACATCCTACAAAAGCAACATGAAAACATCCTTCAGTGGGAGTACCAAGAGGTCCAAAGAATATGTAATACCTTTCATTAAAAGGAGGAAGGCCATCTGCATATCTTGGTGTCAAAGGTTTTCCATCATCATCACGATAAAATGCAAACAGTCCAGCAGAGAAACCCTTCAAGTCAAAAAACAAGCACATGGAAATCATTGGTAAGATATTCATATACAACATCAAATACCATGAAAGAGTCCCCACACCCACCAGAGACACACTGGAAGTACAACACTCCAAGGCAATTAACACAAATTGAAGGAGGCAAAGCAAGAGCTTTCCTCCACCAAACATCCTTCTCTTGGCAACAAGCTGGAGGCATGTGAGCAAGCAGGCACTCATTTCAGGGCAACATTTTATCAACCCTTACCAGTGCATGGATTATCTCGTGTTTCACTGTAGACAACATGCCAACAAATTCCTGAGCTTGTGTTGAAATCATGTTAGGGCACAAGTTAGCATATCCTGCTATTGGCCTGGAAAACAGTTTTAAAGTTAAATGGTTTTTGGTAAAATACTACAAAATTCAAATCATTATTCACTTGAAGCAGCAGAAGATTTAAAGAAGATATAGACTAATGTAAAAATATGTCCTTCCCAATCATTTATAAATATCTGCTAACAACACAGTGACTAGTTTACTGTTGGGTTCAGAAGGGGTGGGATGGGGTCAATTAATCTCTATATTCAGTATTCTGCACAGGTGTCAGTGACAACAGTGCAAGGGACCTGAATTTTGGGTAAGATCCTAGGGAGATACAAAGTCTGTGACAGTGACTACAACTGAAATGGAAACAAAAGCAATATAAGTAGGAACTTGCATTCTTTAAGTTTGTGAAATCATGACATTCGCCTCAACAGAAACAGGATCTTGAGATAAAGTTTAAGCATTAACAGGGGAGGATCAGCTTTGAGTCCTCTGCCTCCACTCGGCAAGTTAAGCACTATTTGAAGGATTTGTGGTTTCACATAAATGCAGTGCTTGTCTATCTCAATAATGACTCCTCCTTTGTTATACAACAAAGGCAAACAATCAAATTCCACATCTGAACAATCAAAAAACTTGGAAGTTTAATTAAAAAGAGAGTTTTCAACAGAGGGAATACTTGCCTGTCCATTTCAGCTTCCAGTTGGCAGTAGGCTGCATATGCAATGATATTTTCATGGCCACACCTTTCAGTAGTGAGAGCACTAACGTAGAGCACGAAGTCAGCATCTCGAACCCCTTCCCGGTCAGGTGAGCCCGTGGGCCTGCGGTGCCAGTCACTGTCATTGTACACCCTGCATTGCTTCAGTGTTCAAAGGGAACAATTAAAATACTTATGAACAAATTTTTGCATGACACAATTCAATTAGCTTGAAGCCAAGAATAAATCCTGCTGTAAGACAGCAGAAGATAAGAAAAGGCCCTGTGAAGAACAGTAAACAAAACCAGAGCCAAGGAATAACTTTCAAAAGACTACCTCTTCTGATTTATTAGACACAAGGAAGGTGGCAGCTTTAAAAAAAACAAACAAATAAAAAGCCTGCCAAGCTTCCAAGAATTAGCACCCTGTATTTCCTATAAATTAAAAAAAATCTTGGCTCACAAAACTAGTATACATAAGTAGCAATAGCATTTCTCATGTAATCCATCCTTTTAATGATACAGTTGAAACTTCCAAGTTAAAGAAAGAAAACCAGAAATCTACTGATCACATACTGTAGTTGAATCAAGAAAACAAGTCTGAAGCATTTCTTGCATCATGCTCCTGAGTCACTGGATAACTTCTTCAAACTAGGTCTTCAAAAATCAACTATTAACTCTGTGAAATTCCAACTCATTGACCAAGGTGAATAACAAAGTGACTAGTGGCAATTTAGCAAGCTCCAAGTCTCATCCTCTCTGTACAGGCCATAAGAACACAGGCTCAGAAGATCAGTTCCAGTTTTTTTATTTGAGTTTTCATTCAACAACAGAAACTCATACTAATTTTAGTTTTTCTATTCTTTCATTCAGACTTAATGATATCGAGCAAACAGGTCACTTATGCGCAATTACCAATATTCACTTTTTCATTATTTACCATAAAGAGTAATATTTCAAAGATTAGGAACCAGCTGGACAGCTGGTAAGCTGTAAGCTTACCTGGAGGTGTTTCTCAGGAACTATAACTGGCCCACACCTTGTATGGTCTGCACAAGCTTTTTGGCAATATCTGTGAGGGTCAGCTTTCCTCCTTAAATATTGGTTTGTCACACATTGCCTTCAATGAAACATGAGACAGTCAATGCTTTTATTATTAAAGGAGAATTATAGAATAGTTCTACAGCACTATGCTGGTACTTAATACAACTTTCACTGTGAAAATTGTTAATTACCTTAGCAGGGAAGATATAATGTTTCCAGTTGTTAATGCATCCATAGGCTCAAAGAGAGATTAGGACTAGGTTCATAAATGGGGGTACACATAAAAGAAAACTGGCAGCATGTATAGCTTTGAATATCTCTGCTACAACGAATGCAAGTGTTGCTCGTGGAAGATTGGCAGATTTGCAAAAAGAGCATCTGCTACTGCCACTGGATCAGGTGGGTCACTGATCTGATTCAGCAGGGCATTTCTTATACCCTAATCTTCTTTTAAAGGCTATGCAGCACAGTGTTAAATATCAAATACAGCTAGAGATTTTCAACAGACTTTGACACACCTGCTCAGCAATATAGCACCGGCAGATTTGCGCACTTGAAATGTCTTCTCCAAATAGGATATCGCTTGTGGGAAGAGTTTGTTCTGAAAAGAACAAAGATCAGAGTCACTCAGTAGCAGTGCAGACACAACTCACCCCAAAGGTATTAACTACCAAGTTACAGGAAACTTGCTAGGTATTGTGGTATAGCAGAATAGGGGGTAGCCTGACTCTTTAAGAAGTTCAATTATTATCAACATATTTAGGAAATACTTCATTTCACTATTCCCATATGTTGTTACTGGAATGAGAAAATGGGAAGGAAATCAGTATTAACTAGAATGTACAGCTTCAAAGAAACTTTTAAAAAATTATATACACATTTCTCACTGATACCTTTGCACCTTGGGTTATAACAAACACCTGTCAAACAACATGCAGCAGAACTCTGGAATTTTTTTTTATGGAGGTGTAATCTATACACAAAGCTTTGGTTTCCTGGACTAGAGGAATACTAAATTGCTGGCATTCAAGGTTTTAGTTAAACCAGCCTTAAACTTAACTTAATCTATGTAATAAACTACATACAAACAAAAAGGTGAAGTAAATATAACATACCTTTATAAGGTGTCTTTTCTCAGGCAGCAAACTATATTTAAAAAACAAGACAAAGAGCTTTAGTTAACAAGGTTTCCATTCACAGCCACGAAAAAAAGAATCTGCCGCAACATTATACTCACTCCTCAACGCTTCTGTCATATACAATCTTAATTCTCAGCTGTTGATCCACGTTTCTCTTCGAGACGTGATTTTCCTTTAGAGGAACCTGATACACAACCTGGCAGGGAGAGAGAGGCGCCGGGTGAGGGAGCGCGCCCGGACTGTCACGGCACCCGCGGCGCCGGGCCCTCGGCTCCTCCCCGCCCGGCAGCTCCGCTCCGCGCCGGCCCCTTCCTTCCTTCCAGCCCTTCCCGAGCCTTTCCTCAGCGGCACTGGGATGCTCCGCGCCCGCCCGCCGTCCTTAGCGCCCACAGCCGCGGCGGCGGGGCCAGACCCGGCACGGCCGGCCCGGCAAAGACGAGAAGGGACGGATCCAACAGCGGGAACGGCCAACAAGGGAGCCTCTGTCCCCCAGCACCCTTCGCAGCCGCCTGAAGACCCCCAGCCACCCCACCTGGTCGCCGCTGGGTACGCGGTGGTCACAGGAGGAGGAGGCGGAGATGGAGGGAGGCAGTGGCAGAAGCAGCAGGAGCACGGCGGCGAAGGTAGCGAGCGGCGGGCGGCAGCAGCGGGTAGGCCGGGCGCGCCCGCCGCCCGGCTCAGCGGCCATCTTGGACTGCGCGGCTGTCGCGTCGCCATGGAGGCAGCGCCGGGGGAGCGGCCTCCGCCAATGGGCGGGCAGAGTGGGAGGGGCGGGCGCTCCTGATTGGACGCGGCGGCCCGAGGGGCGGGGCCGGGAGCTGAGGGGGCGGTGGCGGGGGCCAGCCGGAGTCACCGGAGCGGGGAGGGTGGACAGGGCTCCCTCAGACCCGGCGCTGACCCAGCACTGCCGGGGCCACCGCTAAACCATGCCCCCAGGCGCCACATCTACACGGTTTGTGAACGCTTCCACCGCCTCCTTGGGCAGCCCATTCCAATGCTTCACCACACTTTCTGTGAAGGAATTTTTCCTAATGTTCAACCCAAACCCTTGGGGCCATTTCTTCTTATCCTATCACTTGTGACTTGGGAGAAGAACCCGACCCCCATCTGGCTACAGCCGCCTGTCAGGGCATTGTAGAGAGCAATAAGGTCCACCTCGAGCCAACTTTTCTCCAGGCTGAGCCTCCCCAGTTCCGTTCCCTTCTCTGGACGCACTCCAGCACCTAAATGCCTTTATAGTTGTGATGGGTTCAAAAATAAGGATAAAAATAAGCACAGGACTTGAGATGCTTCATCAGTGTCCAGCACAAGGGACAATCACTGCCCCGGTCCTGTGGCCACACTATCGCTGATACAAGCCAGGATGTCACTGGCTTCCTAGGCATGGGCTGGTTCATATCCAGCCATCTGTCAAACAGCACACCCAGTTCCTTTTGTGCCTGGGATTTTACTTATACACAACACTGCCTTTTTCCAGCTTCTCAGTCCACAAACACTGCACAACCGAGTATCCCCCACTTTCTAGTATGGAAATGACTGAACAAACTTTTACCACCACCACCAGTGATAAAAGTTATCTTGGTTTTTGTAGTGCTTTATCTTGCAGCTCAGGCTGCTTTCCAAGATGTTTGGGTATAAAGAGGGTCACACAATTATAAAGTGGTGTGTCCTGGCTCTCCAAGCTGCTTGGTGACAGCAGTGGGAGAAGCCAGTGGACACCTACCTGGTGCTTTCAGCTAAACCAAGTTGCTCTGGCTGCTGAAGTGTTTCCATGATGCAGAAAATGAGTACATAATGATGAAGTTTTAAGACATCATGGCAGCTATTTGCAGCACTGGTCTTTTTTTTGACTAAGGCAGAATAATTTCACCTGGACTTTGTACACACAAGTCACGTCAGTCAGACAATTCAGGAAAACCATTTTGTCTTCAAAGTCTTTATTGCATCACTGTAACATACTCAAATGTGAAGCAACACTTCTAAGTGAAGTGTGTTCCTGTTGCAGCTCAGCAATCCAATCTAGCTGTTTGAAACTACTTTTATTAAACCCCTGTATATGGCTTTTGATTGGCAGTTTTAAGATGACGATGTGATTAAAAGCACCACTTGTAAAGATGTAAAAATGCCACTATTTACTTATTTAGAGAACTTTAAAAATTTTCAAATTGTTTAAGCATGTGAACTGAGTTATGCTTCTGTAGTTGACTCTGCAAATTGGTGATTCTACAGAAGGGTTAATGCTTCAGTATTGAAACGAAAAAAATTAAAAGTCTCTCTTTACAGTCTTGAAAGTTACAAAAGCAATGACTTTGTGGAAGTAATAGGGCGAGACTATATAGAATTCTCCTAAAAAATTGCCATGTATACAGTAATTTATACCTCAGGAATAACCAAAGTATGCCAGGGCAACAGACATATAGGTAAGGAGGCTGAAACGATAAATATAAAGTGTGTGTTCACATTGGAATTTTTTTTTTCCAGACTTTTAGCACCAACAAGGCTGAGTGGATACCTAAGGATGACTGAAAACTCTGCTGATGGGTGAGGTTAAAATCATAGCACTGCTTTTATTGGCAAAGACCTTTCAGATTCCCTCAGCACAGAACATTTTAAATAAATCCTCACAAGAAGGTGCTTTTTGGTGACTGCTGGAAACAGGAACATGCAGAGGTGCTCTGACCTACCCCATACCTCTTACTGCTGGCCACAGGTAAAGCAGAGCAGCCTCCTCTCCTCCTCACTCACCAATCCTCTCTGCCTTGCATAGGAAGAAGTCAGAGCTGTTCTCACAGCTCTTGCCTACATCTCTGCATAACTGAACTTGAAATGTGAGTACTAAAATAGCATGCTCTAAAATATTTGCTTATGTTAGTCCTTCTGTTGATAATTTGAAGACATTTTTCAACACATGGATAGATCAATAAAGAATAAACCTATATATAAAAAGAATTTTAAAATTACCCTGTAAATTTTTACATGTAAAAGGCACTAAAATTTTCTAGACTATTAAGATCATTCTGTTATTTGAAAGTAATAAGGTATTGTGGATATGCCTGAATGTCATTAAATATGACAAACACTGTTGGATTAAGCTCATCATCAACCACACTGTCATATAGGTCAGTAGGATCTGCTGGGCTCCTTGATGGTGGAGCCTTTAGTCCTCCTTTCCCAGCACAGTACTCCCCAGTAAGGACCCGAGCCAAGTACATGTGTTTTCTGCCATTCACATCTGGAACGGAATAAGTATTCTGAGCAGAGTAACATGCATCGACAGCAAAGTAGGTTCCATTTCCAATGGCTGCAGCTGTTAGGAAAGACAACATTTTCAAATATAGTTAGTGTTCTTATTCTCCTAAGAATCTCTAAAATTCCTTTTTTTTTTTTTAACTCTGCAGAAGTTATAAATGTGGTTAGAGCTCAAACACAAAATTCTCATACTAATCCTTTGAATCAGAATCAAATATTAACCCACATAGATACAAGGTATCAATATCCAGGTTTTGACTTCCCTTCCCTATGGAGAAAAGGTCTTCTCTGTTTAGCAATCTATCAAATTGCAATGACTATATAATTGTAATTATAGTTTTCTAGTCACGCTTCCCAGCAAGAGGAATCACATGTCTTTTTTCAAGACAGATTTCTTTTTTCTGACATTGGTAAAAAGCATTTCAAGCCAGACAGGTCCTTCCAACCTGGCTGCCCTGATCTTTGGATACTTTTGCTTGGCTACCCAGCCTGACAGAAGCCAAGTGTGCCTTCTAATCATTAATCACAGCTTAGATGAACAGGTGGATGTCAATACCCAGAAGCAGAGAGAGAACATGGGGATCTAGGGCTCTTGCTTCCTGAGTAAATCCAACCTCTTGACACTACTAAAGAGCAGGAAAGCAAAACTACATCTCCTCTGGCCATGTTTTAAAAAGAAGTGGTGGCTGCCATTCCTACCTGTGCACAACCTGATATATTTTGTGTATGCTGGGCTTCATTTATTCAAGAAAATCTCAGAGTAAGTACTTCTGAAGGATCCAGACAGAGAAAGGTCTACTTTTGGATCCACACTGAAGTATCAACTAGATCTGAGTTAAGCTGCCCACCTCTCTCAAGATCAAATCAGCACTAGGCATGTCTTAAGGAAAAAAACATTAAGAACAAGAATTAAGGACCTTTGAAGTGAGGTTACATGGCCGCTAAAATTAACTGCACCTCAATTCAGTGCATGTTCCACTTCTTTGGATCCTGTCCTTCATCTTTGAACGCTGCCAAATAATACACATAACATGACTGTACTTGAGGAAGTGGACAAAACAAGATTTTAACTAATGCAGAATATCTTTATGCTAAATATTTAGGTTGTAAATATTTATGCTAAATATTTAGCCTTATTAAAGGCTAGGAGTTAACTAATGGATCTCATAGACTTTGTGAGCATAAAATTGGTACAGATGTGGGATCTTATGCTGTCCTAATTTTTGGAGGCAAAAAAATATCTACACTTCTACTTTGCTACCTGTCTTTGTCTGAGAGAAGATACCATCAGCTAGTAGCTGTTACCTCAGCTGAGGATGTTGAACAGTGTTCCTTGTTCCTTTTTCCAGGTAAATGATACAAAACAATTCCCAGAAGCTGCCCAGGCTTCATTTCAGAGTAGGTGAACTCTTTTTGATACCCTTTACATGGTGGCATCCAGTAACAAGTGATTAATGGAACAAGATAATTCCTCTGTCCATATAGATTAATCCTGGGAGTTGTTTATTGTTGTGTTCTCTAATTACTTTCAGCTTTCATGTTGTGCTGTAACATTGACATCCTGTAGCACTCATATATGCCTAGGAAATTAACTGATTTGGATAATGACTCACCATTCTTTCCAGCATACCCACGATTAAATCCATAGGAGTTAATCAACCTCAATGAGGATGCAGCTGTCCCATGAAATAGCAACTTCTCATTATTTTGATTTTTGTTCTTTTCACAGATAGATTTTTTTTTTAATTGGTATGTCTGCCAGAGGATGCGATTTTGTATTCTTTCAATCTGCAAAATTACAAAATTAACTATATTTATGCTAGGGATAAATAGGGTAGGGATGAATATTTATCATGACAAGAAAGCATTAAAATGAAATCAAACTGAAAGAATTACAGCAATTTTCACTATGTCTTGTTAGCATGAGATTTGGGTAGAGGAACTGAATATGTAGGCCTCCTGAAAAATCACAAACCAAAGCAGCTTATAAGAGAGTTTGAAGCTCAGTGATTTTGGGTATACATTTGTCTTGCCTAGTATACAAGGTACCCAGCAGTCATGGTAGCTGTGCATTGTCATTTCTAGAAATAGGTTGCTGTACCACTGCTAGGGGCAATGATGTAAGATGCCTTCTATACATCCTAGTCATTTTTACTGATGATTTTCTCACTAAAGGACAGACTGTAGCAATAGCATTATGTTAAGTTTAAGTTTTTGTTCTAGATCAAAGCTTGCAAGTCAAAATTGCTTCCTCTAATGTGTAGCTTAGCAACCCACAAGAAACTACTATATAAAAATCACTTGGTGGGAGGATGGATGTTGCTGGCTCCCTATGCCAACAATGTGAATATAGCTTAAGGGGAAGCAGTGTCTCTGCATCAAGTATAACTTTAAAGGCATTTCTGTAACAGCTTTCCATTTTTAACAGAAAAAGACATAATGTCATTACTTGATTTTTTCTATAGTAGACGAATATTTTGTTCTCTTTATGTGTTTTCGTGACCATGCTCATTGAAGCTCGTGATGGAAGAAAAATTTTTAAACACATTATTCTCACTCCTAATTTGATTGCATTTTCTACTGTTTATCTCTTCTCTTGATTCAGAACAATTCCATCTTCTCCCTGGCAATTAAATCTCTGTGCATTGTGCTGCAGACTTCTAAATAAGCAGGATCAAATATTGACACTGGTTAAAACTGACAGCCAAGCCTGAAAGGCTCCGGGATGACAGGGGAGAAGTTGTAAATTAGTCCGAAACTTTATGTCAGTCTGCAAGGATTTTGTATTTTTCTTTGTATTCTGAATGCATTTTCTCATGCCTCCATTTCAATATAGAATTTCCTATTTGGAAATACCATATTAACTAGAGAGTACCACATTAATTGAACAAAGAGTCAGCCTGAAGACTGACAGTCACTGGTTTTGCACCATTAGATGGCAGAAATGGCAGAACAGCTCTTAAGAAACTTGCTTTGATTTATATTCACCCTGTACAGTGCTGGGGAGACTGACATATAAAAGATGAATTGGCTTACAGACACCTTATAGGCAAATATTTAGGAAGTATATTGTTTCTTGCCCAAGCATCGACATTTTTCCCCCTCCCCACCCCATATCACCTTCTCTATGCTAAAGTCAGCACACGTTGTCTTAAACATCTTCTCAACTGTTTTATATTCAGGATACAATGGCTGGAGCTCCACCACTTTGACCTGTTCATTTTGCATGTCTGTCCACTCCTTAGGGAGCTCTATTGACTGCATATCTGCAAAACACAGGTTGCATTATTGTGACAGACAACTAGCTTAGCTCCAGAGGCACATCTTACAAACCACCTGCATAGAGAGGACCAAGAGGACAGCACCTTCTGCAATACTTCATTCAACAAGTACTCTCACTCTTCCAAACATCACTGGCTCCATAATACACTGTAAAGGCTTTACGTTTTGTCTAATTATACCCATACCAATATCTAACTAAAACATGCTTTAAAAAGCTCCAGAAGAATTTTATGTATTCTTCATACACCACTTCCTTTGTCAGACTTAAGCATGAAATCTATGTTCACGAGTCACATATATGCAGATAATATTTGCACTTAAAACTGATGCTCTGATTTCACTCAAACTTCCCACTGATTATGAAATTCAAAACTGCTGGTTGAGGGAAAAAAGAAAAAGGAAAAAAAGCTAAGGAATACCTTACTTCTTTGGGATACCTGAGCTTGCATTTATCTGAATCATCATTCAATAACTATCCAAGTTTTTTTATTTAACAAAAGTGTCATTTACCTTCATCCTTCATCACACGTTGAAGGTTTATAGTTTTTCCTTCATCATCAGTAGCCTTTAGAGTATTCAGA
This sequence comes from Buphagus erythrorhynchus, assembly GCA_013400855.1. Lineage (NCBI taxonomy): Eukaryota > Metazoa > Chordata > Aves > Passeriformes > Sturnidae > Buphagus > Buphagus erythrorhynchus. The sequence goes on along the minus strand of VZTT01019345.1, from coordinate 32,449 downwards.
TCCACCTTGTAGTTCTTCTTTTTAATTTTGACATTCAGATATAGTTTTTTAGACATTTTGGCATGCTCCAGCTGCATATTTGTCAGTTTATCAAAAGCAACAAAGCTATCGTTGCTTCCTGGATACCTCCATTCTACCAGGTTATAAAGAAGTTCTGCTTTGGATTGCTCTTCTTCAGTAGACTTAATTTGTTGGACCATATTTTGAACTTCTAGAGAAACGGAACAGACATCCCTGCTAATACCAGAAATTTTAATCTGAGGGGGAGAAAGTTCATTTAAAAACTGAATGGTGACTCGCTTTCTTCTCCGGAGATCTTCCAATATGGCAATTTGCGTCTCATCAAAACTTTCAATTGCCTCATCTGAAATAGTGCTTTCAAACTGTTCCTTTAAAATTAAATCCTTTATCCAGGACTCAGTTGCATCCACCTTTTCTTGGCTTTCTCCACAAATTTGAAATGTGACTAAATTAACTTTCTTCTCCAAAATCATGAACTTTTTCTTCTCAGAAGATTGTTTTCTGCCCCAAAAAAAGGCTGTGGATAAATATGTCAATTATTAATTGTAAATAAAAGAAGTTCAGTTTTATTTGCCTACACACAGAGAAAACACACCAACTTACATTTAAACATAGATAACCATGATTCTGTTGTGGATGAATCTGTATCTTCTCTTTTCTTCATGCTTTCATAAAAATCTCTGAGCATATTTCTCTGGAAGATCACAATCTTAATTGTCTGTAAATGCTGTACTGATTTTTGTCTTGTAAATTCCACTATAGCATCCAACATTTCATCAGCTACCTTGGCTGAACTCTGACCTGCTTGACCTAAACAAAAATAAAAGGCACATATCAGTGAACAGTTTTTGTGCAAGTCTAGTTTTACCCATATTAAGTTTCTCTCTTTCTGAACTACCCCCATCACACATTGCTTTCCCAAGAAAACACAAACCTGTTCCAATAGCTGGGAAGGCAACAGATTTGTACATCTTTCGTTCACACTCATGAAGCACTTTGGAAACCTGACTCTTCACCTGGTTATTGGTAATCAAATGGATGATTTTACTGCACAACAGGTTCCCACCTTGTGTAGTAATAAAGCCACTTTGATACTGCCCAGCTGGAAGAGAGAAGACAAAGAAGGAGACATAATATTTAAAAAGTGGCAATCTCTTTTGGTAATGTTGATTGTTATATTGGTGCTACAAGAAAAGTGGAAAAAGTGAAAGGAAATCCACTGTGAGCTATTTTTTTGTGGGTTTACTTGATTCTGGTTTTTTTTGCAAACAGTCTGCAGAGTTTCGTTGATAAATTAATTCAAGTAAATGTGTGTTTTCTAATTTCCTAAGATCTCTGCTACAAAGTATTTTCCTATTAAGTACAATATAAGAATTTATGATGACTTTGAATACATATCACTTCTATTTAAAGGCATGCCAAATTAATTTATATGTGAAAACCTTTCTTATGCCACTTATTCCTTAAAAGCCCAAATGCTTACTCTGCAGAAGAGCTGAGTGGTTAAAATAATATCATTAAGACTATGACCAACTGAGGTAAGAATGGTATGGAATTTTTAAAAATATGTTTGTGATTTCTTAGAGCACTCATGTTTGCTTACAAAATGGAGTCATGTTATGAGGACGAATGGACTGATGAGCACAGAGTTCCAGACCACCTCACAGATCACACTGATCATGACTGTAAGGTGCTCTGCAAGAACTGAGATCAGGCTTAGTAAATTTACTTTGAGAAAAAGGTTTATCTGCCAGGTGATTGTCTTATGACTTCTCAAGATTTTCTGAAGAATATTTTGTACATTAAGATGAAATGTAATTTGGAACATTGTAATGGGGATTTAAGTTCCTACAAATGTTATAATTTCTTTGCTTAGTCCATTCCAACAAAAAAGTAAAACTGCACTGGCACTAAGAGTTTTATTTTAAGTTGAGGGTAAGGAGTATTTCATAGTAGTATGTTGATAAGGCTTTGCTCTGTGGAGAAGTTTCCTTGGGAAAGGAGCAGGGTGAACTTCTGCATGGGAATGCAGACATGAGCACATTTACCAAACAAGCTGGAATCAAGCCTTTTATCTTGTCCCCTACAGAGTAGTTTGAAAATCAGGAAGACATAAAAACAGCTCTTTGAAATGAAAGAAAAAGAAAAGAATAATCGGTGTAATCTCTGTTCTATGAACAGAGAGATTTGCCTGATTTGAAGTTAATGATATATGTTTGTTTGTACAAATGTTCCTACAGAGCCAAAGGCTGGGAAAAAAATCCAGAAAACTCCATCTTGAAAGCCAGTTTCCAGACTCAGATCTAAAATGTCCCTTTCTCTGCTTGTAGAGGCCAACCATAGTGAGCTGGAATTTTACTACTGTACTGGTCTGGCAGAATGCAGACCATGGAGGAACTTATGATCAGGGCTGTCCTGATTTCAGCTGGGATAGAGGTAATTTTCCTCTTAGTAGCCAGTACAGGCCTATGTTTGGGATCCAGTATGAGAATAAAGTGTGTAACACACTGATGATTTAGCTGTTGCTAAACAACTATGAAAAGAAAAGAAAAATTCTCAAGGTATATGTCAAAACCAGAAGGGGAGTTTTCAAAGTTCCTAAAAGTGAAAGCTGTGTTATTCAGATAAAATAATTATGTCATCAGAGTAGAGAGTTATAAAGCAACTTTAAGTTTTCAGAGAGAATGACAACAACATAAAAAGAATTATCAAGAAAATAGTATGCTTTAACATACCATACTGAGCGCATTCGTCTGCTACCTGGGCACCAGCAGCATCCATAATTGCTTTAAAGACTCCTTAAATCACACAAGAAAAGCACACACACTCATTAAATCTCCTTAGCCATTTCTACTCAAAACTCTACCCAACTTCTGTACTCTACACATACCCTAAATTCCTATATGGCAAGATACCACAAAGTTCAAAACCTTACCAGTTTCCCTAAGTACTGTCCATGACACATTGCACTGGCTCCAGAGAGAATGTTTCCTTCACTGCTGATTAAAAGTCATTAAGAACAACTCCTATTTCACTGTCTCCCTTGCCAAACCCATATGCCCCTCACTAACTCTCCAACAGTTGAACTATATCATTTGGTATCTTTCATGTTTATAATTCACTATGTCAAAACGCTCTGCTTCTTACAGAAGGGCAATTTCCTTAACCAGGGCTTTGTCTTACAGTGAAACATTTTAGGATAAGAGTATTTATTCAAAATTATCCTTATTCTAAAAATACTGTTTAAACATTTTTTGGTTTAAGCAAGAAAAATATAGTCAGATGGCTTCTATTTGGAAACGAAATCACATATTCAGGACATGTAAAAAAGCCTGTCTAAGATATATCTCCCAACTAATCACAACTCTTTATCTCTCATCTGAAAAATGCTTCATAAAAATTTCCCTTGTGGACAATTCTTTCCTGTACCCCCTTCTAAAAACTAGCCCAGATTTATCGCTAAGGAACTACATATTCAATATAATACCTGTTTTGGCATCAAATGATGGATTTGATATGTTTACAATAACCTCTGTATCTTCCTTGGTAATATCTCCGCTAATTACTTGGAGTGTGATGGAACCAATCTTCATTTCATGAACTCCCAATAGTTTAGCAGAAACAGGCCTAACGAAAGCTGCAAGGGAAAGAAAAATGCATTAAGACACTTCTCCTTTAGTTTGGAGTATTATTCTCATCCACTGATTGAAATTTCTGCTTATCCTTTTAAGGAATATGCTCTAGATCAGTTTGATGGATGTAGAGTGTCTCTGCTTTTCTCTTTATTCAATTTCTGAAAGCTGAGAGGCACTGTATTCTTCCTGTTTAAGTGCTGTGAAAGTGAAACCTTTTCTATTCCTGTAAATTTATGCAATATGAATTCAGAAAATGGCTTCAGGGCTTATCTGATCTGACCAGCTCTGTAACAGTTTCCTGAATTAATTCTTACAAGACGTGGAGCATCTAACCTAAGTGTTGCCAGTAACAAGAGATCAGATCATATCCCTTTGTAAGTTATTTCATATTTACCTTCATGGATACAAAACTGTTCCTTTCTTCTAGTCTAAACTTATCTACCTCATATTTTATCTGCCCACTCTAAGCTTCTCTCTAATACTCAGTAACTGAGGAGGAAGAGCTTTATATCCTTACAAATAAGCCTCTGCTCGTGACGCAGTACACTCATGTTTTGGCTATTGTGTCCCACTATTATCAATTAATAAACGGAAAGGAAATTATCCACTCTGTATATAAATACACATTTTAATATATATTAATATATATTAAATATACTATAAATATTATATTTATATCTATAAATATAATATGTAGGAGATTAAAGCTACAGAAATGCATGTTATTTATGGCTTGTTTGGCCAAGTGATTACAAGTTCTTATAATTCTTTGAGAAGGACAAACTACTGTCTGTCCTATCAGAACACCCTCCTTGTTTTGATAAGACTGGCCTCACTGAGAGTTCAGCATGCCCTCAACAAAAGAAATTCCTCCCTAAGAATTTTGCAAATTACATTTAAGAACGCAAATCCATTAGGAGGGAAAAAAATGCCCTGTGCCTTGATGATTTTTCTTCTGTTTCCTGATACACCTAAAACCACTTAACAGTATTTACATCCTGTCCCACCCCTACACAACTTACTTGGCTGTGCTGCTGCGGCATTGCAACTTTCATCTGCCCTAAGTTCTAGTTCAGTGGTAAAAGCCTAAGAAGAGAAAAAAAGTACCCAAGATAGTATTTCACAGTATGTACACTGAATGTTTCTGTAATTAACAGGAACAGTCATGCAGCTCCTGCTGAGGCACTTCACACATTTTATAGTCATATTTAAGTGTTAATACCAGTGGAAAACCCAGTGTGGACGGTGTGATGAGAGATAGTTCTGCATTGCTAAAACTCCTCTGTCAAAAGATGAGGGAGCATCTACAGGCATTCACAGTGCCAACAGCAAGGCAAATTTTGTCTGCAGCTTCTGCTTGCTGAGAGTTTGTATTTCAGAGACACTGGAAAGACATCCCATTGTCACAAGATATCCCATAGCCCACAGCAGTAAGAAAGTGCCAAATTATTCCCTTACAAAGCAGTATAAGTAAAACAGATTATCAAAGTGTAACTAGAGCAGAATGTTACAAAGACAGCTTTGTCCTGAGAAGAACTACCTGAATGTTATCAATATCTTGTGGACTCAAGAGAAAATGAACTTCCTGGAGATTCTTCCAAGTGTGACTACTACTGAACCTGAATGTCACATCAAACATTAACTTAGAAACAACCGTTTTAGGAAATCCAAATCCTCCAGTCCCAATAGCTGGGAAAGTGATTGATTTCAGTCCAAGTTCTTCAGTTTTCTTCAAGCAGAAATTGATTACATCTTCTAGGACCTGTAAAACACAGAAAAGGTACTTTTTTTCCTGAAGGCATAATTTATTATTAGTTCCAAAGAAACTGGTATGACAAGCAGCTCTGAGTGCATCAAGGCATCTTTAAGGTCACTCCAATGGAAGAAAATGGAGTCAAGTCATCTAAATTAACAAGGTTTAAACCTGTAATTTCAGGACAGATCCCAAATAAATATGTAGCTGGGAAGGATGGTGGGAGTAATAATTAAAATATACCTTCTCTGACTGTCCTCCATCCCACTTGGGTAGTATGGCATGAAACATGGACTTGCAGGCCATAGCACATCCGCTGGTGCAGAGCACACTCCCGGGACCAGCAACCTGACTTTGTACTGCAGTGTCAAACTCATCTCGGAGAGCTGGTCCAGCTCTTCCCAGCAAGGCTTTGCAAAGAGGCCCCACACCAAACTGCAGATCTGTGCCAACACTGTTGACAACAACATCCGTCTGCAACAAGATTACAACGAAAATAGCTACAGCCAGAATTCAAGCAAAAATATGCACCAAGATTAAAAGTCCTACCAATGCAACACACAGCTAAAGAAACAAGATACCAGTGGATACCTGAAACAGCAGCCCAGACAGGTACCTATTTCCCCTAATATCCAACCAAGATAGCTACCTTTACAAAGTACATTAGTATTTCCCCTTTAGGAAAAAAAAAGCAAATGTTTACATGTTGGCCTTAGATCTGGAAAACAAACAAGATCTAGCTAGGAACTGAAACATCCTGAAATTCACAGCTGCCCTCTAGAAATGGCTGCAGTGACAGATCTCAACCTACACTCAAGTTTTGCAACTTTGCATCCTTGTATAGCTAGCACACAGCTGTTCTTTCCTTATGTAGCAAGTGCTTGTAAAACCTACTGTCTTCCCTTTTCCATTCAAATTGAAAGATCTTGCCATCAAATTAGAATGGAGTCAGAAAAGTAAAGACTTACCACAGCTTCCTGAACATTTTTCTTCTCCACTCGGATGGAAAGTCCTTCATTTGTTGTAACCATCTTCAGATCCCCTTTTCTATTCTCTTTCTGGCTTTTTTTTAGCATCAGCCTTTTTGGGCAGAATGGTTCAGCTGAAAATACTTTTTTAACTGTCTCACTCAGAACCTGAACAACTTCTTCTGAATTACTCACAAGATGAACCTCCCTCAAGCTGCTGCCCTCCATTAATTCTTCCAAGGTCTCCTTGATGGAGGATACAATTGAATCTGCACACATCTGTGGTGGAAAGCCATAAATCCCTCCACTTATAGCAGGCAGAGCTATGGAACAATGGTTGTATATTTCGGCGAGCTGTAAACATCTTTTCACAGTCTTTTTTAACAACCACGTGCACCTCTGTGCTTCCTTCTCGTTCCACCTGGGCCCAACAGCGTGAATGACGTTCTTGCAGGGCAGTTTCCCGGCGCCCGTGATCACTGCGCAGCCGGGCTGCAAATTCCCGAGCTTCCTCACCAGCTCATCACACTCCTGCTGCAGTGCTGGGCCAGCTGCTCGTGACAGGGCGTCAGCAAGGCCACCAATGTGTCTTAGGTCTTCATTAGATGCATTCACCACAACATCAACAGGGTAGTCACACAAATTACCTTTATACACTCCTACCACAATTCCACCTGGCAGGTTTTTTTCATAGTAGACCTTCCTTTTCACCTTATTACCAACTTTTCCACCCTTCTGTTCTTCTTCTTCTTCTTCTTCCTTAATCCTAATGAAACAGCTAAATTTCTGTTTTGCTTCTAAAATATATAAATCTTTCCTCTCAGTGAAAAACTCCTTTGCTCCTGGTTTATCAATTGGCACATTCTTTGAGTAAAGGGATGAGACAATTTTTTTAAACATTTTGAATGCTTCCAGCACTTCTGCTCTTGGTCCCCTCAGAGAAATGCCTGGTGTCTTGGTGTCAAAATGTACTGTCACACCTTTCTTCTTCAATTCTTCACAAACACCAAATTTCTCATTCTCTACAAACTGCACATTCACCACTGAATTAGCTGGGATTACTTTTTCAATGACTGTGTTTCTATCTACAAAAGCATTAAGTCTCTGATAAACCTCTGTTACAGGCTTAGAAAAGCCAGCAATGATCATTTTATTTTCTTTTCCAACAGACTGCCAAGTGATAACAATTTCCTGGGAAGAATTATATGTCTTGAGTGAGGAGAGAAGAAGATTCTTCCACTGATCCTTTTTAATGACTTCACCATCCTCCACATTGATGCACTTGTATTCTAAACCTGTTTTTATTTGCTTTTCTGCTTCTAGAAGATCTTTGGGAGCATCTCCATATAGCAACACAGTATCATCCTGAAGTTCATAAAAAGTGTTAATTTTTTCCCTAATGAATAACATATCTGATGTTTTTTTATTATCTACACACCGTAGATAATGGAAAACATGGGGATCAATGGTAACTGATGTACATGGCATACTCAATACCTTTTCCAGTAAGTCAGCTTTGATTTTATATACTTCTGCAGGTAATCCACACAACTGTACAGTCTTTTTTTTGTCATCATAAAAGAGCTTTAGGCATGGATATTCCTTCTGAATATTCTCTTCTAACCCTGCATTGTGCAGCACAGCATACTTCCCTGGGATCACTGGCACAGAAATTTCTATGCTCTGTTTTTCCCTTTCACTTCGCTTCATGCAATTCCTTACTTCTTTCTCTGCACTGTCCACTGCTGCTCTGTTGCCTGCAATCACCACCATCTCCTCAGAAACATCAGTTATGATCAGAGCAACATCTTTCAACAACCTTTTTTTCACATCTTCCCAACCTGATGAATTGACTTTACATTTTATAGCTATGTAACGTGCCATGATACGTGAGAACTCAGTGGAAGCATCTTGCTGCCATGTCTTGAGCAACTTAATCATTGGCTTTTTCTGCTTGCAGAGAGATGGTGATGGGCACAACATAACTTCTGGGTTTGCACAGTCTGCTTGGGGCCATTGGAGCTCAGAATGACAAACTGCCATTTCCTGGTTTATGTCCTGGGTCAGATTGGCATGCCTTTGTAAAAACTGCCATACATACGGGTCTAGTGGCACCCCAATGGGGTCTGGCATCTTGACAGCTGGTCTTTCTTCTCCATAGAGAGCTGTTCCCAGGGAGTGGTAATATGGATGCACAGAAATCAGCGTCTCATCCAGTAAATGTCGCTTTTTCAAGACCATGGTTAGATCTAGAAGTTAGTGCACATATGTAGAAACAAACATATATCATTAACTTCAAATCAGGTAAATGTCTCTGTTCTTAGAACTATTACACTGATTTTCCTTTCCTTTTTCTTTCATTTCAAAGAGCTATTTTTATGTCTTCCTGATTTTCAAACTATTCTGTAGGGGACAAGATAAAAGGCTTGATTCCAACTTGTTTGGTAAATGTGCTCATGTCTGCATTCCCATGCAGAGCTACACCCTGCTCCTTTCCCAAGGAAACTCCTTCACAGAGCAAAGCCTTATCAACATACTACTATGAAATACTCCTTACTCTCAACTTAAAATAAAACTCTTAGTGCCAGTGCAGTTTTACTTTTTTGTTGGAATGGACTAAGCAAAGAAATTATAACATTTGTAGGAACTTAAATCCCCATTACAATGTTCCAAATTACATTTCATCTTAATGTACAAAATATTCTTCAGAAAATCTTGAGAAGTCATAAGACAATCACCTGGCAGACAAACCTTTTTCTCAAAGTAAATTTACTAAGCCAGGAGTCTTCTAACACATATTTACCAGAAGTTGCACTGGCACAAAAACTGGATAGTGATTTGAGGAATGCAAGAAACAGTAACAAAATTGTTCTTTAGCTCTGTTCTTCCCTGATAATGAAGATATTAAACTTAATGAGGATATTTGAGCTTATTTAGTTTGTGAAAGTTAACTGTGCAAGCTGGAGTCACTGACAGATTCTGCTCTGTCCCTCTACCTGTAAATACAATTTATTTTATATTGCACATAAAAACCTCCGCAAATGGAGAAAAAATACCAGTGAGAAAAACCCATGCACAAGGCAGGTATTAAAATAAATCTCTGGTAACAAAAAACAAAATAAACAAATAAGCAAACCCCCAACAGACACTTAAGCCCTAGACATGCAGCAGTATTTCTACATCCAGAGCAATTCCTAGGAACAGGACAGTGTACATTGACTTCAGCAACAGAAAGCCAGGCTTCTCCTAATGCCCACATTTGCAGTAATTTTCTTGCAGGCCATCTGCCTGTGAGTACCTTGGTCAGGCAAAGGACAGTGTTACCTTTGTGCTCACAGAAGGTAATGATGGCCGAGTTCTCCTCGGGGAAGAGCTGGACATCTGACACGGGCCCCCCTCCGTTCCGTGCATTCTCAAAGTACACTGTGAGGTAGTCTGTGGAAATGCTGTCTGGCAGGTTTTCAGCCTTGATGGTCTGCGTTGATTCAAGAAGCCTGACAGTCATTTTGAATTCTCTGACTCTCTTGTGTTGCGAACATTTTTCGACAAATTCCTTAGTATCTGTAAACAGAAGAGCAGTATGAACTGACTGTGTTTTCCTGTGTCATTGTGAGCCCTGGCTATCCCTTCAAGGCAGTGGAATGAGCAGTATATTCCCTGTATTAGGAACAAAACTGTCTCTGGTGCCAAATAACTCTGCATTGTAATAAAAAAGGGGAAAAGCACACAACCATGTTATTCTCTGCTACTCATTACCACTATGTCTCTGTTCCCATCTCATAAGTATACTGTCTTCTCTAAAGGAGACTTTTATATAATCCCCACACTCGGTACACTTTTAATTCTTCTTCATCTAATCAAAAAAAAATAGAAATGACAAAACATTCTTATTCAATTTCAATTAATAAAGATGCCACAATTTTCTTTTTTTCAGTGTGATATTTGGATCACAGGCACTTTTTTGGAGCTGTATATAAGACATTTCTTTTGAGAGATCCAGTCCAGGTACTTTTTTAAAACAGTCTGGATCTCTAATGGGAGAGGAATCAAGTTCTGAAAGCTATTACTCATGCTTATACACAGAAATTAATAATGGTGTCATCCTGTCTTACCAATACTTTTTATAAAGGTAGCTACAGCAACATTTATTTCAGGTATCAGTTCAACAGTAAAGTCAGCATCTACATCCAGGCCACTGATGCTCTCCAACAGTATCTGTAAGAGGTTTGGACTGCATCTCTCTATGTTCTCAAATACCACCGAAGGTGAGGCCTCTGGAGAGTGAACCTCCTCCTGGAGTTCACTGTTTGGAACAAAACTCTCTGCTTTCTTCAAGGTTTTTGTATCATCTGCAGCAGAAAGATAAGCCACATAAAATCTTGGTGCACGTTTCCTGGAATAAACAGATTCTTCTTACCCTTTCTCTCCTTTCCTTTCCCAAGAAGATTGTTAACCAAAAAATAATACTGGAGGTACCACTGAACATTTTGAGATCCAAAACAGCCCAGATGCAATATTCTGCATGGCTGCAGGCAGCTTCTTTGGTGGCACAAAAACAGACCTGAGTAAACATGTCCAAGGTCACTGGTATGTCTCTGAGTCAGAGATTAACTAAACTAAAATCTATTGAGATAATAGGCCACAGCTGCTCAGATGTTGGTAAGGGTTGGGAGAGACCTTGCAGCCTCTGCATGTGTTTCCTAGCCTGTGTCCAGGCAAAACAAACCTGAACATGGCTCAGGATATCCACAGGCATCATAAGCCACAAGTAGCTTTGAGTGACTTGATGTAAAACCTCCTAATGACCACTGTGCCCTGCCATCAGTGCAGCATGACAGCACTGGAGCGCCCATGTGCACAAAGGGCTGACAGGGATGCAACATTTTGCAAACAGAAAATATGACAGAGGTGCCCACTGAGTATCCGGGAAGTCCAGTGTCTGCCAGAGCACATCTCCAGCTTTGCAGACAGATGAGGGCAGAGGTGTGAGAGAACCTCTAAACTGGAATGACCAACAGGCTGGCTCTGCCTGCTCACCAAGGTACAAAATCTACTGATACCAAACCCACAACATTTCTAGAAGACAGCTGCCTTTGAAGGCCTACTACCATAAACAAGAAAAAAACTAAAGAAATAAGAAGCAACAGTTCTTCAGATGCTAGTTACTAATTTCTAGACTGCTGAAGGAGTCAACTCCTCCACTCTGTCCAATGAAGAAAATACCAAAAAGCCAAAACCGAAAGTCAGGCTGACCCAGTGAAGCAATCAAGAGCAGCGTCTGAAGATTTCCAGGGTCCTCTCTAGTATAACTAAAAAATAAATGACAACTTGGAGAACTGGAACCCATGTGTGGAGAAAAGCACCAACATTTTTGTTTTACGAAGAATCAGCACACAGAGTGATAGATAACGTTTTACCTTCTGTCTGAAGGCTGCTCATGGCATCCAAAGCCTAAAATAAAATGAAAGCCAAATATCAGTGACAGATTAGACACTCTCATCACTATTTCAAAGCTCTGGTTAGGATTACAATTTTTATTCACCTTTTTGGGAACAGATTTTTCTTCCAATGTCTCCTCTTTAGTAGCTAGTGCTGTTTCAGGCTCTGTGACAATCAACCTCAATTTTCCTTCTCCTCCCAAATGCAACTGATGAGACTGTCTCTCAAGAACTCGTTGCTTGACTAAATAAAACCAAAAAAACCCTGTGAAAATCTGGATGGAAACACAGCTTTACATTGCATGGCACTTTCCCACCATTACGACACTGTCGCGGTTTTAGGAATGGTATTCCGCAATCCACTGTCGCCACTGAACCACGCCAGACCTCGCTGCTCGCTCACTTCCCTTTCCTTCCCCCTCCTTCCCCGCTCCCCCCGCCGTGGCAGGATGGAGATAACTGAAGGCACAAAAACGTTAAGGATTACACGACGAGATGAGAACAATGGACTACAAACAGCAATGAAGTAAGAAAAACGGGCAGGAACAACACCGATACTGGTAACGGAGTGTACAAGACAGGTGAACGATTCCCGCGCCGCTGTTCACCCGACCCCGAACTGGCAAAACCCGGATAAATCCCTCCCTTTCCGTGCCCGCAGCGTATGGCTAAGGTGGGATCGAATGTCCCCAGGGAGCTGCTGTGCCACTCCCGGCTCCCGGAAAAGTTAACCTCGCCTTGGCCGGAGCAAGGATATGCAGATAAACTATCCCGCAAAATGAAAGAGCTTTAAACTCATAACACTGACGCAGTATGCACAGGGCTTTCTTCCTTAAAACAAAACAAAACAAAACAAACAAACAAAAAAAACACAAACAAACAAACAAACAAAAAAAAAACAGCAGAAGACATTACTCCTGCGAAAAACCGCCAGAGATGCTAAACTCGGCTCTATCACGGGTTTCATGGCGGTACCCGGAGTGTCCCGGTACCGGCCCCCCACATCTTTCTCCAGACACTTGCCGAAATGTCTTGGGGCTTGTCTTGGGCTGACTTTTATGTATGTCCTGAACTTACCAGCCGCGAGAGTCAGCAACTGGGAAGCATGTTAAGGCAAGAAAAGGAAAAATGGTATATAGGTATGTGTATAGGTATCTGTGTGTTTCTGCACATATGTGCACGTCTATGTACACATTTAACTCAACTGCAGCTAAATCCCTTCCAGCTTGCTGCATGTTTATAAAAATATGTGCATGTTACAGATGTCATATTTTATATCTGTAACTAATCTAATTGTTACATTAACATAAGATTTATTATTCCGAGTGCAGTTTGGAGAATACTACTGCGCATCAAAATGAGTATGTGTGTATATATTCCTCCTAGGATATATTTATTTGCTTACAGCCCTTATGCCAAACACAATCCAGAAGGCAGTACTAAGCACCAAATCTAAGCATATATGTAAGTAAATACCATATTCTGAGTTAGAAGGGACCCACAAAGATCATCGAGTCCGACTTTTGGACCTGCACAATACATCCGCAAGAATCACACCATGTTTACATACTGTCAATTCTATATTGTACAGTAGGGCGATGCATACGACATATTATATACTACAGATACTGCACATCACGAACCAGACGGGATATATTATTACATCGTATGCAATAATTAAGCTACTACGTATCTTTTAACTTGCAGAAAGTTTAGACTTGTGAGTAACGACCCCAACACCTCCGCAGGGAGCCCCCACACTAATCCATGTCCCCTGCCGGGTCCCCCNCGGCAGCGCGTCGGGGCGGGGCGGGGGCGCCGCCTCGGCGGGGCCCCAGTCCCCCCGCACCAGCACCGGGAAGGAGCACGGCCGCTGCCCCTCCATGGCCGCCCGGCTCTGCTCTGCTCCGCTCCGCTCTCCTCTGCCCGCCGCGGTATCGCTTTCGCTTCCCTGCGCACAGGGCGCGCCTTTTCCCGGCAAGCACGTGCCTATTGTGCCTCCGCTGTCGCCTCTCGCGATAGCCCTGCCGAGGCCGCCTCCTCGGCACCTCCGGGCACAACTTCCACCTGCGCCTAGCGCTCCTCTCCCCCTAGAACATCCAAAGCACACCCCTAGAACATCCAAAGCGCCCCCCCCTTAGAACATCCAAAGCACCCCCCCTAGAACATCCAA
>VZTT01019345.1:0-18399 GCA_013400855.1 Buphagus erythrorhynchus | reverse complement strand
ATCCAAAGCGCCCCCCCCTTAGAAATCCAAACCACCCCCCTTAGAACATCCAAAACACCCCCCTTGCCTTACCAAATGTCCTGCTTGCACCTCCGCCGGGGGCTGGCAGCCCATCTCGCTGTTGTCCCAAGAGAAGTTCTTCCATCCTCCGTGCAAAACCCCAATCCACACACAGAGTGGAGGCATTTGATTCATCTACAGTTCTGCACAGAGAGGAGGGCTGGGTGGCAAATCCACAAAACCACCACGGTGACTACCAAAACTTTTCACTCTTTGTACATTTTAGCAAAAAACAAACGGCATTAATGNACTCTTTGTACATTTTAGCAAAAAAAAATGGCATTAATGTTCATTGACTGCAAGTTACTTAGTTCTCTTATTAGCTAGTATTCTGTATTCTGTTGGTTAATTATTCCCTTGCTTCTCATGCCAGTTAGTTCACATGCTCAGTCTTCATCTTCTTTTGGGTCAGTGGGTTTCTTCTTTTGGGACTCAGTGGTCCATAAGTTGGCAGTCACGATCTCCCCTTGCTGGAATTACCTAAACCCAGTAAGAGCTGATTCAGCATGCTTGCTGAGTTGTCTTTATTAATTTCTTCCTTATCTTGGGGCTTCTGCCAAATGTCCTTGTGGCCTGTAAATTCTGCACTCTTTGTGCCCGCTATCAGTGACAAATCCTTCTTCCCAAGCTTTTTTAACCTCCTCCTAAGTCTCAAATCACTGAAACATGCTGAGCCCTAAACCTTAACAAGGCAATTCTACTAACAAGTAATTTGTTTTCCTAATACCTGGACATCAGTTAGAGCTTACTTCCTAGCTACCTTTATTGGATGAAATCTCCTTTCTTGTTGATTAAACTTGAAAGCGTACAAAGATCAAACACCAAAGAATATGGTTCCTTAAGAAAGTTTTTACATACTCCACATTTTGCATCATTGCTGACAGAGGAACAGGATCAGTGGGAAACAAGTTGTGCCAGGAGAGATTTATGTTGGATATCAGGAAAAAGTTCTCCACTCAGAGGGGTGGCTGTGCACTGGAACAGGCTCCCCAGGGAAGTGGTCATAGCACCAAGCCTGACAGCATTCAAAAAGCATTTGGACAATGTTCTCAGGCACATGGTGTGACTCTGGGTGATATCCTGTGCAGGGCCAGTGATTCTTGGTCCCTTTGTATATTCCTGCCTCTGGCCTTTGCCTGTTAAAATAAACCCATTTGGAAGAGCAGCATCTGTCACTCATGGCCTGCACAAAGCCCAGGGTGGCAGGTTTCTGCTCCAGGCTTGATGCCCTAGGCACCTGTAATGCAAGCATTGATGAAAAAACACCTTGGTGTCCTCTGCAGCTTCTTGTGGCACTGGGGAAGCTGACACCTGATGCAGTACTGGCTCCTGGAGAGAATGGCCAGCCTGGTACCAGTGACCCATCAGCAGCAATGAAGCACCCGGAGCCATGTCCTCTGGCTCCTGGCATGCTGATGAACCACTGGCCACAGGTACTTGTTACGGGGATTTAGTAAGTTTATTCACTGTACAAGCAAAACTTAAGAATTTTGTCCCCCATACCAATACCTTGATTTCCAGTTCTAGGTTAAACTGATTTCAACACACTTGATTTCAACAGTCAGCAATTGTCAGTGGTTAGAAAACTAGTAAAAAGCATAGCGAAATGCAAAAAAGCCCAAAGGGGAGGTTCCAGTGCTGTTGCAGAAGGAGTGATGGGATGGGTGCCCGAGGTTTATGGCTCTACTGAGACACTTACAGATTCATCTTATTTCACATCACTTTCCCTAGAAAAGGTGTCCCTTGGCCACAGTTACCTTACAGTACTTGTCGCTCATTTGGACACACCAACCCAAGGTAAAATTTTAACAGTAATCTAGCTATGTAAATAAAGCATTGGAAGATTTTTTTCTTAATCATACAAGCAAGCAAGTCAAACCCAATACATTCAGAGAAGCCAAGGGCTTTTCAAAGTTGGGGGTGCTGCAAAAGCAGCAGGGTTATTGTATTAAAAACATGCCAATCCATGTCTGTAATGTCAAGTTCATTGAAGTTCACTGGTTAAAAGTCAATGCTAAATGTTCAAAGAGGTTTAGACAAACACAAGCCATTAAATACAACTGGTTCTTTTATTGAAAACTGCTCAACATAATTCATTATGAGATTGTCACAGAGTGTAAGAAGGCATCAGAAATGCAACACTGAATGGTCCATGGCTGCATTATCCCTTCCAATTCCCCACCAGCAATTAGGAAGGCCCTAAGGCTGTGTGGAAAGGCTGATACAGTACAAAGGCTCACTAGGTAATCTAAAAAAGGATTGTAGTACAATATTGTGCTTGAGTGTTAATACATTCAGCTGCTCCAAGTGTAAACAAGCTTCAGGGGGATCATAAATTTCCAGAGATTGCTTAAATCAAGACAGAATTTAATTTGACATAATTCTTTATTATTTTTGTTGTGTGTTTTGCTACAGGTGTTTCTATCCTACATAAAGGCTGATAGATATGCAGTTGTTGCTGCAATCAAAATACTTACTTAGTGAAAGTGAGAAGGTATTCTGGGTAAGCTTGAATGTCATTAAAAATTATGAACATGGATGGCTGGCTCATGTTATCAGTTGAACTATCAAACAGATCTACAGAGTTGCTAACATTTTTTCGTGCTGGAGTAATTGATCCTTTTTTCCCCAGAGAATATTCTCCAACAAGGACTCGGGCCAAGTACATGTACTTCTTCCCATTCACATCTGGTTTAGAGTAGAGGTCGTAGGCAGAATAGCTGGCGTTAACAGCAAAGTACGTTCCATTTCCGAAGTTTGCAGCTGTAGTCAGAAAAACAAAGGTTTGTGAGTGTTGCAGTAGCAGCAATTCCTTCTCTGTCACCTTCAGAGCCTGTGAATCTCTGAACAACTCTACTTTGTATTTGCAATAGGGAGATACAACAAAATAATTAATTTTGCACACCAGGTAGCTCTATACATGGCAAATCAGTCCTAGCCCTATACAGGAAAACAAGAGTTGTTTTGAAAGTTACATTACCATTCATTCCAGCATAGCTCCGGTTAAATCCATGGTTGTTAATTAAGGGTAATGACTCCTGACTTGTCCCATGAAACAGAAGCCTCTCATTATTTCTGTCAACATTTTTTTTATCCATTTCACACTTTTTTATTTGGTAGTTTTTCCACAAATATCGGTTCTGTACCCTTTCAATCTGTGAAGTAAGACAGAAAGAAAGAAAGTGGGTAGGTTGCTGTCATGAAAAAAATCAGCATATCAATCATTCAATCTGCTTCCAAGATTCCCCTCCTAGCTCCAATGAACATATACCAGATGATGAAATAAGTTAGTCAAATCCTTACAAACTTTGGCATGGCAGATAGCAGAAATGAGACAAACACTTCCTGGGAAACAATACAAGAGCTTTTCAAAGGTTTCCTAGATGCCTGCTGGGCCTGTACAGCAAATGTGGCTTATGTGGGCAAAAGATGTGCTCTGCTACAGCAAAAGCCATTCCTTGGAGCTGAAGAAGTGACTGCTTAAGAGCTGCTCCAAATAGCTCAACTGCAGCATTAAACTGATTAAAGCTGAATAAAGTTAGTGACAGCCAGAAAGACTTGTCCAACTTTAGAAATCCCACGGGAATTTCTTTTTCCATTGTTATCAGTATCCTTCATCATTTGCCATCAAGTTATTTATGCTCAGAAATGATGACTTGCTTTTACCTTTTCAATTTTGAATGACTGACAGGTCTGCAGGAACCTTTCTTGCACATCTTTATACTCTTTTGAGTCTGGTTTTAGTTCCACTATTTTGACTCGCTCATTTTCCATAGGGTCCCACATTGGAGGGAGCACTATTGACTTTTGATCTGCAGAAGAAACACGATCAATCATAATCACCCAAATTCCCTGCTTAAAATTAAACATGACCTCCTACAAATCCTTCTAGAAATCCATACATCTTGCTTATGGATGACTCAGAAAGAGGTATCTCCTTCTATTGCAAAGGACCAGTAGTAAATGGAAGAGTGTATGGCTCAAGAACAGAAGTGAGCTGAGATCTGGAACAACAATTGCTACAAGAAAATTATTGCTAGCAAAGCTGTTAAGAACATCAGAATACATTACTCTCTTTTAAAAATATTTTAAATAGCTTCAAGGTTCTTTTATTTCCCAATTCACTTCCTTTCTACATTTTCCCGAAAAGCACTTGCACAAAGCTCCTAACATATATTTTAAATATTCTCATCATATTCTCCTTTCTCTCACTGGATGCAACCAGGTTTTCACATGGGAACATGTGAGATGCTTTTACTTACCTTCAGATTTGTCAATACGTATAATGGGTATCTGTCCTCCTTGGGCATCCACAGCAGTCTTACGGTCCATATCCACTGAGTATATTCTCTCATCAATGGTGACTTTAACAGTTTTCTGCTCTCCCTTGTAAGCATTTTCCAAATCCATATTTGTGAGACTGTTGAAGGGCACGTAAGAATCCTTTTCAAAATATTTCCATTCAATTGAATTTTGTAAAAGTTTTGCCTCAGTCTCTTTAGCAGCTTTTACCCTGAGGATCATTTTATGAACAGCTAAAGAAGCCAGGCAGACATCTTTTGTAACCCCTGAAATTTCAATAGAGGTACTCTTCAAATCAAGAACAATTTTAAATTTCTTTTGTAGGTCATCCAGTTCTTCCCTCTCTTCTTCACCGAAATGAGAGATATACTCATCTACAATTTCTGTTTGAGATTGTTCTTTTGAAATTGCATTTATCAGCCACTTTTCAGCTTCTTCCACTTCTTTTTTATCTTCACCACAAATCTGCACAACAGCCAGGTCGATTTTCTTTTCCAAAATCCTTTTCGTTTTTTCTTTTGGGGGATGTTTCTCAGAGCTCCAGAGTGCTACATTGAAATACATAAATATTGTCATTAATAATCTTTATTAGCCAGTCCTAAACAGATTGATCTATAACTGTACTTAAGTGACATCTACTTACATTTACCCATGTGATATGCCTTGGAAACAAATGATTTGATTCGTGTTGCAGTAGACTTTTCTCTTTTCTGCATGCTTGTTTGGAACACACTCATCAGATACGGCTGAAAGATGACAACTTTAATAGTTTTCACAGATGTAGCAGAATTCCTTTTTGCAAAGTCAGTTACTGCATCTATCATGTTGTCAGCTACTTCAGCTGGATTGCGGCGTGCCTCTCCTGAAAAAGTTGCAGATATTTTGCTCTAAAAATGCTAATAACTGTTACAGATGATTAAAACATCCTTAAAAGAACAGCTAAGAACATACCCACAATCACCTGGATCACAAACAGGTTGAGAATAGCGTCAGGCTGGCAATTAAGAAAGGTTTGTATTTATCAGGAAAAGAAAGTTGGGGACCACCTTTCCAGCAATGCAAAAATGGAAGTTTCCTTTTGTTGGCTTGGCAACCAAAGAGGTTATGATGTAGATGATATGGCTTGGGTAACTAACAGGCCACAGGCCTGCTGCTCAGTCCCCCAGTAGTCCATTCCTTGCTCAAAATGCAAGCCTAGTTTTATTCATACAAGAAGTTCCCACGTGCATGGGGTGCAGTTCTGGATTCTCCAACTCCAGGGATTTCTACCAAACTAACTGAAAATAAGAAGAGAAGAAAAAGGGACAATCTGGGGTTTTTGACAGGTTTGTGTTCCATCACTATCAACCCTACTTGTGCAGCTGCTGGCTGTTCCATCATCTACTGATTTCAGCCGTGGAGAAGTAGGTCTCTGGCTATTCTCTGATGAGCTGTCCACACATACCAGACTGCAGGTTCCTCAGCAAGCACAGACATACCTCTGAATCCTTGTTGGTATGGAAGTGCTGGCTTTAGAAAACTCGTGCTTTTCATGTCCTAGATCTCTGTAAGGAGTGAAACTTTCTAGCTTTCATAATCCTCTAATAACATTTTTGAAGACTGCATTTTTCCAAGTATATTTTAACCAAATAATAACCTCTCCAGATAAATCAAACTCATCACTTGAAATCAGCAGAATCACATGCACTGAACCCTTTTCAGAAAAGGGAGACACAGACCTGTTCCGATTGCTGGGAAGGCAACAGAGGTGTACTGCTGCAGTTCACACTCCTGGAGCACTTGAGAAACCAGGGACCTGATGTCATCTTGGTAAACAAAATGAATTATATTTTTGCATGGCAGGTTTCCTGCCTGGGTGATGATATATTTGTTGTCAGTTTTCTGGGCTGAAACATAAGTGGGAGAAAATGATCGACAATTATCCCCAATACAGATGTGTACTAGTCCCCATTAGGAAATAAGAAATGGGGACAAATATGCCCTAGGATAAGCTTTGTGTCTCCTTCCATAAAGGGAGCAAACCCTTCACTCAATTTTCACTTCCAAGGCACACGAATTCAGTTTGTTTTTACAAAATATTTGCCTCCTTTGGCAAATTTAGTGTGTGCCTTAATTGTCAGGTTTGCTTAGTAAACCTGGAGAACTTCAGGCAGACTGGCACTCTGTCTTCACACACACACACACACACACACAATATGCCATCTACCTGCAGGCCACCTAGCCCAAATTACCCTCTTGGCCTGTGCAAGAGAAGCTTGTTTAACTTGGATTTCTTCCACATAATTATTTTCCTTTGGTTGGTCTTCCAAGCTGACCTCCACACCTGCATATTTCCCTTATTTTCTGGTGTTTTAAACCACATACTCATCCATCTTCACTCCTCTTTCATTATAGTTGCTGTCCAACAGCTGTATTTGGCCTACAAATAAATGCCTCTTCTGAGGCAGGAACCCAGCTTCACACTACTGAAAAGCAGTCACCCAGAGGATGTGGTACTGAGTTACCAGTTAGGCCAACAGTAAACATCTTCTCACTGAGAAATAACAACAGGAATCGCAGCTACACAGTTGTTTCCAGTGAGAGATAGTTTCTCTATTAACATTTTTGCCAGCATCACCCCTTGCTCATGGCTCTGTTCAATGTTGACTCTGTTTTTATCATGGAAATCTTTATTGGAATAAGAGGATGCAATAACTAATAGATTTGGATCTATATGTATACTTAGAAGCTGTCCCCTCTTGAAGATTTTTCTTTTCCTTCCCTAATTAGATATTTTACAAATATCACATTAACTGATTAAAAACCAGTTGCTGTTAACACAGTGCATAATACACTGTGGATGGAACTACAGTAGTCAGTAGTGAGAAAGTATTCTAAGAGATTCCCTGCCATGCATTAACACCTTTGGAAAGGTCAGAAATGTTGTACCACACCTAGTACAGCACATTCGTCTTCAACTGCTTTTCCAGCACCATTCAGAATTGCTCTGGAGACACCTTAAATGAGAAGAGCAACATGAATCCACTGTTACTGCTCCTAAAGTCCCATCTGAGACAGAACTGTATGCCTCACCACATATAAAACATTTCAATTCTGATAACATTATAAATTATAAATGAAAAACACTGTAGCCAAAATTTTAGCCTTATACGCTTTTCAATTCAAATTGATGTTTTGAGTATCTAACAAATTTCACTAAGGTCAAAACCTCATTGAGGTTTGTCTCCTCCTTCAGTCTGAGAGGTGTTCTATAAAAAGAATATACATATATATAAAAAATATCAGTTTCCCTCTCTGCAAAGGAGTCTTAAACATGCTGTCCTGTAACATAGGTTAAGAAGTGAATAAAGTTTCAGACACTTCCTTGTTGAACTCTTGTACCCTAAGAGCAAAACTGAAACTACACTGTCAAACAAATAAAAAAGTTTAAAGCATTGAGAAAAATAGATTAATAAGTAACATAGATTAAGAAGTGAATAAAGTTTCAGACACTTCCTTGTTGAACTCTTGTACCCTAAGAGCAAAACTGAAACTACACTGTCAAACAAATAAAAAGATTTAAAGCATTGAAGAAAAATACTTGCTTCTCTTCTTTGCCAGCCCTTCTAAGCACACATACTTTTTTCACACGTAATATCAATTAAAATACCTGTTTTGAGGTTGAAGGCTACGTTTGTTATGTTTACAATGGCATCTCCCTCCTCCTTGGTAATATCACCTTCTGCTACCCGGAACACGAGGGAGCCAACTGTCACTTCAAGCACATTGTGTGCTGAGGTTGAAGAGATAGCAGAAAAAGCTGCAGGGAAAGAAACACAGACCTTCAGCAGAAGGGAGTGATGATGTAAAAGATAAGGCACTTTTTCTTGGGTGCCTAGAGAGACCACAGTTTGGCTACAGACTCAGCCTGTGAAAAGGATTGCCTGCCATGCTAAATGAAAATCATTCCTTCTTACAGGAGTCTGTACTCAACCTGCACTCATTCCCATCATTTCTATCACTGCAGGATGGCAGGGAAAATGTGTTTTGCTGCACACCTGGTATCCAGACACTACTTAGTGACATTTTACCATTGCAAAACTCCAATGTAAGAGAGCAGCAAACTTTCCAAGTCTCACTCCCTTGCCCCTGTGTCTCACAGAGTTTTCAGTCAGGTTCTCTACCCCTTCAAAAGGTGGAACTTTTTACCCATGTGTTATTTGTAAAATCATAATTAAGTTTTCAACATGTAACTCCTTTTTTTACAGGCTGCAGTTCCATTAAGATGGATAATACCAAAGACATTTCAGTTTGCTTTTGCTATTTATCTGAACACGTAAAAGATTTAAGAGTATTTAAGAGACCACTTCAACATACATAACCAGGATCTCACCTGGCTTCCCAGGACAGAGGAATACACTGACTTGTTCACAGTTTAACCTACTGCTGCAGCAATAAAAGAAAAAGCACTGCTTATGCCCTCGACACCTTGTAGCTTCTGCTGCTGCAATTTGCAGGGGTGCTATCCAGATAAGGAATCACAGGAACACTTTTCTTTAGCATCCCTAACACTATTTCAGACATAACAGACACTTGGCCTGAAAATACTGCCTTTACAGCAGCCACTCAGACTTTGGGAATGACATGCTCATCAGGCAAGTACCTAAATACCCATAATGAATTAATTCCTTGGAATACTTGAAAAAAAAAATCAGTAGGCACACAGCTTCTGTGAATAAACCTTACCCAGGCTTTGGCTAGCGTCATTTGGAGGAGGCTTCTGCCCTTTAACAGCTACAGACCTGTTTTCAAGTTCATCTGAAAATTCCTAGAGAATGAAATTACAATCAATCCCTGTAGAAATCTTCACACAGTAGAAATAAAGGTTTGAAAAGCAAAGCTAAAAAAACATTTAGAAAGAGCTAAATGCAAATTACTTCACATCATCTGCCACGATGCTGATGGCAAGTTGTGACAGATGTTCTCAGGGAGTAAGGCACACAAGAATCACAAGTAACTGAGTCAAAGCCCTAGTTACCATTCCACAGGGATACAGCAGCAGAAGACATCATAACAGCGAGTAGTTCACACTAGCTCAGCTCTTACAGGTAATGTCACCCTTCTCTATGCACAATAGCTCAAGCTTTGACACAGCAGCCTTCAAGTTTAGCCTTCCAAAATGTAATAGCTCTTGCACAAAGTAGAGAAGGCAACAGATGTAGAAACACTTATCTGGAGATCAATTCACAGTGTGACTGCTCTTTCGATGTGAAATGAGTAACTTGAGTGTGGATACAGAAAATTTATGCTAATGGGACACTGAAGAGAGGGGCATGGAGAATACTTATATGTTTCTACTGGAGAAGTTTACCAGTACAGCAATCCTAGCATAATGATTCCTCCTAAAAAACACCAGCACTCCATTAAAAGCACACCTTTTTTCCAAGGGTGCAGGCACTGAAGCAGGAGTTACAGCAAACTTGTCTGACCTACAGACTGAAGAATTAGGTGAGTTTATGAGATAGAGTAATTACACTTTTGTATGTATTAGTCCCAAAAAACAGAAAAGGATAGGAAGGGAGCAGGACTGTATTCGATACGTGGGTGACCATGGGGGGTAGAATCAAAAAGAGAACTTTCAGTATAGATCAGAGAGACTGTCAGCAAACCTTTTTCTTAGTATAAGAACAAGCCCTTGCAGATTCTTTGAAGATCACCAGATAGCCAAGTATCATGAGACAGACTCAGATATCCCATAATATAATAGAGAGAGGAAACCACAGTAACTCACCTGAATATTAGCTGTGTCTTTTGTGTGCAACAGAAAGTGAACTTCTTCAAGAGAATTTATTCTCTTTTTACTACTGAATTCAAACACTTTGTCAAACAATAATTTAGCAACAACAGATCTTGGGAATTCTAAATTCCCTGTCCCAATGGCTGGAAAAGTAATTGATTTCAAAGACAGTTCTTCAGCAATCTCCAGGCATTTTGTGATTATGTCACCCAAGACCTGTAAAGCATAATTATTTTTTCAGTTATTTGAGGTAGTTTTTTCCCAGTATGTGTAATGTAACACTTTCCCTTTCAGCTATCTCTTGGCATTAAAATACAATCAATTCCATACCCAAGGAATTCACAAGGAATTTATTACTCAACAAGGAATCGGTCCACAGTTAAAAAAGAACAAGTCAAACTCTCTCATCTTCTATGACACTGTTCCCCATTTCAAAGAAAAAGTGAACTTTAAACACATTATAAATCCCAGACAAATTCAGGCAAATAAAACCCCTTTTACCTTTGAAGGTGTGTTTTTCTGAGACCACGCAGGTACCACAGCATGAAGCACAACACTGCAAGCCAGATTGTAGCCTTTTGTTTTCAACACAGATCCTTCCTCAGCTGTTCTTCCCCCACCTTCTTTATTCAAGCCCGTCTGAAGCATTGGCCCTGCCTTGCTTAGCAAAGCTTTACCAAGTGGCCCTTTGTCAAGCTGGAGATCTTTGCCAACACTGATGACAACAATGGATGTCTGAAAAATACACAAGCAAAAACTCTAGCTTGTGAGTATCAAATTTAAATTTTGCATTGGATAATCAAATACAGCCTGTCTGCTGGTTTACAAAGTAAATTTTTGGGACAGCAACCAAAGCGAACAAAGTTTTGGAATAAACCAGAAATTATGCTCAATTCTAATATAATGAGCCTGCCCAAAGAAACACGAAACTGAGTTAACAATGAAATTAAGTTCAACCTAATGGGAGAAATATAACAATTCTGCATTCCTTGTTTATTCTTTCTACCTCCATTGGAAAAACACTTGTGCAAGTTTGTTCTCAAAGAGAGGCTTGCAGACCAAAATCTGAGTTCACTGAGGTAGGCAGGGCCTCCCAAGCATGGCTGGTTTAGGGGGACAAGCAGATGCTGAACACAAATGAGACTAGGGGTAATCTAAGGAGAAAGAAGTCAGAAAAGCAGTAACTTATGAATGACAGAAATACAAAGGACACTGAACATCATGTCAAACCCTATATTTAGCTCATCAGGAAGAGCCCCTATACACATTTTAACATATATTCTGCCCTGGCCAGCTGGAGGAGCTGCATGCACAAGCTGTGGGAGGCATCCACTCCTCAGAGGTTTTGCAGGAAGGGTCCTGGGCAGAGCTGCTTCCAGTACTGGCGATCCCAGTAAAGTATCTATCAGCCAGCTAACAGAAATTCAGTGCAGGAGGCAACTAGAAATCAATTAATGGCACTGGTTCTCCACAGGAAGTGCAATTCCAACTGCATGTTCCATGCCAGTGTTCATCAATGACATTGGTTTAATGTTTATTAGTTTTAAAAAAGGCACAAAAGAACCCACTTGATATTTCAATAGGAGATTATTTAGTACACTTACTGTAGCATCTTCAATGCTTCCTATTTGCAGCATGATGTTAAGGCCTTCCTGAGTTGTTATGACTGGGAAGTTCTTAATGCGCTTAGTTTTCCTCTGCTTAGGCTGAGAAGCTGTACTGACATGACGAGGTGATCTGTAGGAAGGTAAAGAATCTGGAAACACTTCTCTAAATGCCTTTCTGAAAGCCTGAACATTGTCCTGTGCAAAACCCACAAGATGAACCTGCTTCAAGCTGCTGCTCCCCTTGGATTCTTCCAAGGTCTCCTTGATGGAGGATACAATCGAGTAAGTACACATTTCCAGTGGGAAGCCAAAAATCCCTCCACTTATAGCAGGCAGAGCTATGGAACTATGCTTGTGTGCTTCAGCCAGTTGTAAACATTTTTTGACAGTCTTTTTTAACAACCACGTGCACCTCTGTGCTTCCTTCTCGTTCCACCTGGGCCCAACAGCGTGAATGACGTTCTTGCAGGGCAGTTTCCCGGCGCCCGTGATCACTGCGCAGCCGGGCTGCAAATTCCCGAGCTTCCTCACCAGCTCATCACACTCCTGCTGCAGTGCTGGGCCAGCTGCTCGTGACAGGGCGTCAGCAAGGCCACCAATGTGTCTTAGGTCTTCATTAGATGCATTCACCACAACATCAACAGGATGAGTGCACAAGTCAGCTTCATAAAGCCCTATTACAGTTTCACCCATGGTCACCTGCATATAGAGCTTCCCTCTGTTACTGTGTACTTTCTGTTCTTCCAGTTGCTTTTCTGGCTGCTCTTCCAGCAGGATTAAACACTTGAACACTTGTTTTATATGGGGATCCAAAAAGTGTGCTTGCTCTTTTATATATGCCTTGGCTCCTGGCAAGTCAATTACCACACGCTTAAAATGCAGGCCAGACAAAATTCGCTCAACTAAGCTGACTCCCTCCAGCACTTTTGACTTTGGCCCACTCAAGGATATAACTTCACAGATTTTCTGTGTGATAAAGTCAACTTTCACACCTTTTTCTTGTAACGGAGCCCAAACATCGACCTTCTCTTTCTCAAAAAACTTTATGAGTGCCATCGGCTTTCCTTCAATGACCCTTCGCACTTGCGTGTTTTCATCTATAAAGTTGGAAAGTTCCTCAAAGGCTTTTGCTACTGCTTCAGAAAGACCAGCAATCATGATCTGCGTCTCTGCCTGAGTGACAGCTACAGCTCCATTAGAACAGTTTTCCTTGGCTAGCATCTGCCATTCCTCCTTCTGGAGGACTGACTCATCGTCCAAAGTAATACTTTTGTGGTCCAGTTCTTTCTTTATTTCTTCCTCTGCTTTTAGGAGATTTTCAGGATCACTCCCTTTCAGGATGATCTCTCCTGCACCAAGCTCATAAAAGGCACTAATTTGTTTTGATACAAACAGGCTCAGTGACAGGGTTTCATTATCAATATGCTCTAAAAACTGAAAAATGTCAGGGTGGATATTAATTGTTTTCTTTGCCATTTTGTGTACATGATCAAGTATTTCTCCTTTTACTTTATAAACTTCCTCAGGAACTCCAGATAGGTTAATGCACTTCTGCAAATAATCATAAGTTATTTGCAGGTCTGGGAACTCTGCACGAAATTTTTCTTCAACACCAGTAATCTGTAAAATTCCATATTCCCCTGGATTCACTGCCTTGACTTTCAGTTCAGTTCTTTGCTTTTCTCTTTCAATTTCTCTGGTGGCCTTTTGGATCAGAAGCTTCAGTTCTTGTTCAACCTTCTTCACAACTTCTTTTTCACCTACTAGAACATGTAAATCCTTGGAAATATGTGGGATCATCAGAACTTCATCATGGGGAAAGCTGTTCCTAATGGCTTCCCACACCTCTGTGCTTACTTGACACTGAATTGTTTCATATTTTGAAATGCTGTGTGAAAACGCTGTGGAAACTTTTTCTTTCCATGCCTTGGCCAATCGAGATACTGATCTCTTCCGCTCAGAAAAAATAGCTGAAGGATGCAAAGTAACTTTTGGATCTGCACAGAGGAGGTCAGGCCACACTGGCACACAATTACACTTTGCCATTTCATGATCTATTGCCTCAATTAAGCTCCTATTTCCTTGCAAATAATTCCAGATATAGGGATCCAGAGGCAATGTAATTGGATCTGGCTTCTTTATCTGTGGCCCTTCCTTTCCATATAGAGCTGTTTCCAGTGAGGTGTAGTAAGGATAGACAAAGATTGGTGTTTTGTTGAGTGAATGCTTCTTTGCCAGGATATTTGTTACATCTAAAATAAACAAACAACCCCTCAAGTAATAAATGTCAGCACTTATGATCTTCTCTTTTGTTTTTTTTTTCATTGTTTGTGAAGTTTTAAACTATATTTTCTATATAGTAATGTTTGTTATTTTTAAGAACATTTTTGATTAATTTCCTCCCCTTCCCAGATAGAAAGAATTCCAAATTTTTAAATAATTATTTATTTTAAGTGCCAGAAATTAAGCTGAAGAGAGACAGTCAAGCACAACAGCATCCACCTCTGGGAGGAGTGTGCATAATCTCTGCCCTCACATCTCCTAGATGCTGTACTTGAAGTGCCCAGCTCCATAGCTGTTTGGGCTACTACTCAGCAGTTCAAACCACAGCTCCTCTGTTTTCCCCCAGAAGACCTCCAACTCCCCTTCATCTCTCCTCTTCACTGCAATGCTTCCAGCTTCTCCCTTGTCCTACACTTCTCACAGTCAGTCATCTTTCAGCCACTGACTGGCCAACCCACAGCACCTGCTCTTCAGCCAAAAAGCTGCCCAGGGAATTGTCCTGAGATGAGCCAGACAGGACTTGTTGCCATGGGCAGCTGGTGGTCAAGGTGGCAGGTGGGGAGAAGTCCCCTGTGCCCGTGG
Source organism: Buphagus erythrorhynchus (assembly GCA_013400855.1). NCBI lineage: Eukaryota > Metazoa > Chordata > Aves > Passeriformes > Sturnidae > Buphagus > Buphagus erythrorhynchus. The sequence goes on along the minus strand of VZTT01019345.1, from coordinate 3,789 downwards.
GGCTGTGAACTCAAAATGCAATCTGAACTCTCTAAGGATCAAGGCCTGGGTGAAATACACTGTCTAGAAAATGAAAAAATTCTAAGCCTTATGCCCAGCTGGTCCAAAACTGAAGCTTGCACTCCAGTTAGCATGAGACCTGCGGGCAAAACACCAGATCTGCTGTTTTACAAGGGCAAAGGAGGCACTTCTCTAGAAAATCCACATTTTGGTCTTTAAAGGAGAGGTTCTCAAAGAAATAAGGGCTCTGCATTTCTGCATTACCTTTTTGGTCACCAAACGTAATGATAGCTGCATCTTCATCAGGCAGCAGTTGAACACCCACTGTTTGTGCACCTCCATACTTCTCATTTTCAAAGTAGACAGTTATGTAGTGACTGGGGGTGTTGGGTGGAAGGTTTTCAGCCCGAACACTTTTTGTCTGCTCAAGGCACCGTGCGGTAATGTTTTGTTTCCTTGCTCTGGGGTTTTGATTAAGCTTTTCAGCAAATTCCTCTGCATCTAGAAAGAGAAAGGAGAAGTAAAAAGAACAGATCAAACTCATAGCTTGTTTTTCTACCATGATGTTAGCAGACTATCACTGTGTGCACTGATCAAAGCACTGAGTTACAAAATCAGCTCAGAGCTGCCCACAAAGCTACTTCTTTCCACATATTCAGTATCTGTCACTTATTATTCCCCTCATAGTTGATCACAATTGTTGACTACAATGACCACAGCCAGAATTTGCCACTAGTTTTCCTACTACTATCACTGGGTTGCTTTAACCCCAGCAGAAAACAAGATCATGTTCATTTTTGGGCTATGGCTATGTACACAACTAATAAGACACAAGTTAACAGTTCAAATTCTCTCCATTTTATGATAAATACATTCTCATTTTGGCTATTTCCCCCTCTGTTTATCCTCACAATAAAAGATAGTCAAATCACTTTTTCACCTGTCAAGGAAAAACAATTAAGTTTCTCAAAGATCTACTTATTTCCTAAAGGCTACACCAAAAATTTAGGACTGGAGCATGACTTGAGAAACAAATCATTTGTAAGGCAGAAAAATCTACACCTTCTCTGAAGGACAGCTTTTGACAGGACAGCTTTTACCATCAATCGGTTCTCAGACCAAGCATATCCTTCATTGCTTGTTTTAAGTTATAGTTTGGTTTTAGTCCCACCTGTTGTGTTTACTATCCAAACTAGAGCTAGCTCTCTCTCTGACTTGCAGTGGCCTCTATACCTCACAGATAAAGGTTATGGCATTAACTTTATAGAGTAAATCCTCCTTTAAAAGGACACAATATCAGATCAAACCTTAAAAATAAGAAAATACTTCCAGCTTAATCTCACACACACGCATGCAAACGTAGCTAATAAGAAAGCTTCAACTCTGACTCCTTCTTACCAGTATTTCCAGTAAAAGTAACTACAGCAGCACATAACTCAGGTATCATCTCCACACTGAAGTCACCATCATCCTCTGACAAGCCACTGACATTCTCTACCAGCATAATTAACATGCAATCTTTGATTGTCTCCTTCACATTTTCCAGCACAACTGCAGCAGGAAGCAGGGATCCTTCAGAGTTCTCCACTCGGCACAACTCCTGGGAAGTCTCCACTTGCCATGGCCTCACAACCAGATCAACTTTATTCAAGTGATGCTTTCTTTGCAAAACTTCTTGGGCATCTAGTTCCACAGAAAAACAGAGATGTCACAGCAGAGTAGCATGTTAAACAATAGCAATAATACACCATTTCTGCTTGGAGCAATGCTCACAGAGAGATCCTGCACCAGCAAAGGCCTGTTTTTAAAAGGGAGCTTAAGCAGTGTAACACCCATAACATACCTTGCTCATCCTGAAAGGTGATGATCACTTGCTCATCTTTTTTGAAATAAGACTCAATGATTCCCCCACCAGACTTCCTTTTATTTTCAAAGTACATTTCCAAGATCTCATCTCCTATTTCCTCCCCAAAGGCAGTGGTTACTACTACAGCAGAATTCCTAGAAGTTGCTTTCTCTGCTTCCAATTTCTCACATGATTCTGAAATAAAAGATCACACCCTAATGCCTTAGGCAAAAGTTAAGGAAAAAACCAAGCTTCCCATCTTCCAAGCTTTCACAGTCACAGATCACACTTAAGGTCAGGGAGAAGAACAAGGTGAGAATCCCAAACAAGTTAAGCATATCACGAGTGGGAGTTGCTGTATCAGCACGTAGGGAGGAAAAGCTTCAGTCCATCACGAGGCAAGGACAGCAGAAGTAAAAGTTACAAAAGCTTCTCCATCAACACACAATGAGGGGAACCAGTGCTCCCCATTCACAGTTCCAGACATTGCTGTGGGTCACCTGGGGTCTGTATCTGCTGGCTGCCACAGCTGCTTAGGTGTACCTGGGGGTACACAGTTCCCAATGCTCTGGTACAGGGTTGTCCCAGCAAGGCTGGCAGCAACTGGGAACGTCTGGGTAGGGACAGCCTTAGCCAGAACAAAGGCCAGCACCCACTGCTGTCCCCTAAGGAACTGACCTGTCTGAGGCAGACAGTGAAGTGGGGGCTCTGAAGGGACTCACAGAAATGAAAAAAATACATTTATTTAGTTTAGCCTGGGATCACAATTCCTACACTACATTAGACAAACAACACAAGCCACAAGTGTGACCAGGGCACTGTTGCAGCAGAAAGGTCCAGAAAACCAAAGGAGCAAGAATACAATGGTCACCACTGGATAAGTGACACACTTACCTGTCTTCTCCTGCTGAGTACACACAGGAGTTTCCTTATTCTGGCAGATGGGAAGAGACACCTGGGGTTCATTAACTAGAGATAAATGACAATGGTTTTTCAGTTGCTGAGTACTTCAAGAAGAAAATGAACACATTAATGTACACCCAGGAGCTAACACAGCTTGAGTCAAGTTTCATTTGACACTGTCAGAATCACAGACCTCCACAGATTCCTCTCTTTGAACTGTATGTTGAATTGGTTACAGAAACACTCGGAGCTCAAGAAGCCTGGGGCATACTGTTAACACACAGTCATGCGGCATGAACCACCACGAGCTGGTCCTGCCATGCACTACAGCACTTTCCTCGCACAAAAAACTGCTCTGAACATGAGAAGTGCTGAGGACATCCGCCCTTGGGAGGGAAGCGCCTTTTGAAAACTGAGACCTTTGGAAGAGCCTCTGTCAGGATGCATTTGACTCAGCATGACTGCTCAACTTCCTAGTTTAGAACAAGAGGAAATGCAGCTACATTAGAAAACAAAAGACAAAGGTAAGATTGACCAAACTGCTTTTCCATCCTGTGCCCTCAGCCCTTACCTGCGCAATCATCCCGCAATGCACAAGCAGGTACTTGGAAATAAGAGCTCAGCAAGCTGTGTGTATATCAGCCCCGTGTATAAGGATTAATTCTGTGTGTACTGATAGTCACATATTGCTTAGCTGTGTATTGGCCGGGTGTGTGTGTCAGTCTGTCCGGTGCCTGGGATGTGGCTCGGGGGCTGCACCTTAGGAATTACATCGTGTTTAGGATTCGGGAAGTGAACGGGAGCGCTGGGGAGGAGAATCAAAACGCTCCAGCGCCGTTCGCCCGGCCCGGCCGAGCCGGCGGCTCCGCCCGCTTCCCCATCCCCGCTGCCCCGCCGGGCTCCCCGGGCCAGTGCTCGCCAGCCCGGAGCCCCCAGCCGCTCCTGCCCAGCTCCTACCTGGCGCCTGGGTCCCGGCGGCCGGTCCCGCTTCCTGCACGGGAACGAGAGGAGAGCGGTCACTCGCTGTGCCTCCCCCGCCC
>VZTT01019342.1:42066-71330 GCA_013400855.1 Buphagus erythrorhynchus | reverse complement strand
AATAAAATTACAATTATGTTTTTCCAAAGAAGTGTAAAATATTGTGGGAGGTGAATAGGGCTAGGTAGCCAAGAAGACAAATGGCATGAAATTTAAAAAAACTCCAGCACTATCAGAGAGGTGAGAGCCTACTTTATAGGAAATTCGGGGAGCTACTTTGAGTGCAGTTAGAAGTTTAGAGCTTTACCTTTGTGGGAAGGACATACGGGGAAAAAAGGTGTTCATAATTTCAATTCAACTTTGCTTATTACAAGTGTGAATTCCAGCTTGTGTTTGGGCATGAATCTACAAAGGCTGTGCACTCCCAAACAACTTCTTAAGTAAGTAGAAGCCAATTAATGCTTAGTAGATTTTCTAGGGTCACATCTGACAAATCTCACTAATTTTATTAAGAAAAGTCTTTCTGGAGAAATAAAAAAAAGTCTACAATATTCACACTTTATTCCTGAAGCCCAAAGCTCTTTGCTCTGGTAACTTCAGCGCAGACTAGTAGAAGCACATTTGCTCAGTGTTGAGGAACCTAAACGTCATGCAAGGCTCCCCCTTATCCTTTTAACCCTTTTACTGTCTAAGGTAATTCTCTGAGTGCTTCTTTACCTACTTTGTGCATTCATGCAGAGTTCTTTTTGATTATACAAATCATTTCCTCAGCGCGCTTTATTACAGCAAAGCAGCCTTACACTTCCTTATTCAGCAGAAACAACTCTTGCAAGCAGCCCAAACACCTTCACTTGGCAAAACTCCCCATCTGTGTAGCTCTCACTTATCAACAGAGATTTCCTCTGCCCTTTTTGGGTAGCAGCATGCCTGCAGACATTCAGCCAGGTATGCTGGGTGGTCTGACCCACAGCCACACGCCTCCATCACTGGCAGCAGAGCGTCCTCTCCCCACAGAAAGGATGTTCCAGGGTATGCAGGGCAGTGAGGCAGTCTGAAACAAAACAAATACCCACAGCAAAAGCCCCTATCTCAGCCTGAGACATCCCCACATCTAAACAGGACAGGCTTTGGGATAACTGTACCAACCCTTCAGCCACGTGAGTGAGCAGAGTTTTGGAGACAGGAGCCCGGCAACAGCACTAACATTGAGGCTGCTGCTCAGGGCAGCTCCTGAGAGACATTCCTGCTCCCAGTGAAGGTGATTTAAGAAGTGTACAAGTGAATACAGAGGGCACAGAAGGACATGTGCCCCTCCCAAAGCTCTACATTCAATTTTGCAGTTCTGTTTTCCCCTTGTCTTCTAGTGGGTTTTAATAATACCTGTACATACACCTTTAGGTGGACTTGTACCAGTGAAATGACCCCTCTGGTTACAAAAGATCTTTGCTTAATTGGCCAAAAAGCCTCTAGGCTCTCAAGAGAGCCTTTGTCTGTGTTTTAACAAACAGCAGTCACCATGGTATTTTAAGCTATCTAAGGAAATGTGTATCTTAAGGTTAAAAATGAGTGTTTGAACTGGCTTTGTGAGCACTTGTGAGCATTTGCTAAGTCTCACATTCTTCTGCACAATGTGCCCAGCATAATCGGTGGGCTCCTATTTTGCAGACGTGAGCTCATTAGGGCTGATCTAAGCCTGCTGGTGCGAGTGACTGCCAGGTTCCCCAAGGAGACAGCCAGGAGAATGACAGTGAATTATCTAAAGCCTACCTACTTTAATCCTATAAAAGGAATCTGGGAGGAGTTTGATGAGCTCTAAGCTCCCACGTGTTGCTTTTGGTGGTGTGGTATCCCAGCAGTACTGACCCCCACTGCTGCCACCCTGGTAGAACAGGCTGTAGGGCTGTCCCCTGGGACAAACCACCAAAAAAAAGCCTTTTGCTCAAACTAACCTGAGGACAAAGTGCCATTGTATGGAGCTGGGCTCATCTTGGAGTCAAACCAAGCAAGGAGGTGGCCAGAGCACATCTCTGGAGTTGGAGCACAAAGGCAGGGAACAAGAACATGGCAGGGGAGCGAGGAAGGACTTTCTTCTCAGGGTGGGGAACAGCTGGATTTTCTCTGCTGCGCCTAAAACTGTCTCCTGGAGAAACTAGGGCTTGTGGCAAAACCCAGGTGGTGTAGCTGGGCTTGGGTATGCTCCAGGGTGTTTGCTTTGGGGGAAAATAAGACTGTTTTTTTCTGAGGAAACAGAGAGTGGGAGACAGGAAGAGCAATATAAAACAGCTTGAATTCCAATGGGTCCTTGACTTTTAGAAATAATGTAGGTTGCATCAGGTTTTCTCACATAATACAAGAGAGAAAACCAATTTCATTCCACTTGTAGTGAGGCATAAGGTTATATGGGACTAAATATGTGTGTGGGCAGTTTATTAGCAAATGGAACTGAGCAGAGAAGGTAAACAAACAAGCTTGTTTTAGGCAGACTTTGTCATTATATCACTGGCCACGGGCTCCCCAAGGAAAGCAGGCAAGCCTCTAATTGGACTTATACTGCAATCAGCAGCTGGCAAAGATCCCTGCTCAAGTGTAGGAGAATTGTGAAATTTGGCTTGGTTGAAAAAACGTGCCATTTCACCTAGTGATGCCAACAGCTACGTGGTTTGCAAGTATTTGTTGAGAATTGGTTACCTCGTGGCCAGTGCTGCCATAGCCAGGTGGGTGATTGGGTACAGAGGGTTCAGAGGACTGAGCTGGGCAGAATCCTATCCCCATAAAGTTAAAAAAATGATGGCCTCATTTCCAGGCAGTTCAGTTGCTGGCAAAAGAGCACAAAGGAAACACTTATTTTTTCAGGGCTGGTGCTTCAGCCACTTGGGCTACGCCATCACCAAGTGATTCCATCCCAGGGGCTGCACCACTGTGTGGAAGGGAGAAGGATGGAGGAAGGCAGCCTTAATTTTAAACAGTTCAGGCTGCTGGGGAGGTTTTCTTTTGGGGTATTTTCAGGCATTTAGCCATTGGTTAAAGTGCTCTGACTGAGAGAATGGCTTCCCTAGACGTTTCCCCCTCCACTCCTCTGCAGACCAGCCCTGTGGTGACAAGGACACTCATGTGGCTCATGAGCCACTTCTAAGCATTAATGCCTTGCTCCAGCAAAGTAGACTCACTTTCTTTGTCTTAAAAAGTGTGTTCATACATTCCAATATGATTTTGATTTTTTCCATCAAGATGTAACTATGGTCAAAATTCTGCACATGTGATGCTTTATGAGCCCTTTTCCTCCAGCAGACCCACTACCCATCCCACCATCTCCATCTTACATTTAGGAATCTGATTATTCCTTCCTAAGGATACTACTTTGTACTTGTCTTTATTAAAGTGTCTCTTGTTATTTTCAGACTATTTCTTAAACTTATCAAGAGCATTTTGAACTCTAATCTTATCAAATGTGCCTGCAGTCCCTCCCAAATTAATGCCACCTGCAAATTTAATAAGCCTGTTCTCTTTCCATCATCTGAGCCATTAATGAAAACATTGAATAACATCTGCTGCAGGAATGATCACTGCAAAATCTCAGCTGATGAATCATTCCAACTGGACAATTAAATGTCAGCAGTTTTAAGTTACCCTTATACTCAGTCTACAGAAGCTGCCTTTGGGCCATGCTACCCTAAATTGTTTATGAGTGTGTCATATAAGCCCAATGTCATAAACCTTACTGAAGACACATGTCATTGACTGCTCCTGCCTCATCCACAAACCCTATTAACCTGTCAGGAAAGAAATTGGATCGTGTTGACACAACCTATTCTTGACATATTCCTATTAACTTAAAATTTTCTCAGCCTTATTATCTAGGTGCTTCAAAAAATATCTTCAATAATTTGTTTTAGGATTTTTTTCCAGAAATAGTTCAGCTCATGGCTTTATAATTTTCTGACTTCAGTCACTCCCTCCTTTTATTCAAATGAAACTCTTTTTCTCTGCCTGGGAGCAGGATTTGCAAAAGCTCTCCACGGTGGCCATTATCTTCAGAGAGTAGCCTTAGGTCAATGTTTGCTTTGAGCTTTTGAAAAATCTCCTCTCCATCTGCACAAAAGACTATGAAAACCAGGGGAGATGTTGTTCCTGCACTGGCTTTCTTTATTGCTACTCATTTTTGGGATACAGGAGGACTTTACCCCTTCTCTCTGAGCACCAGGTAAAGCCTATTGCTCTAGCAGGAATAGAGTTGCTCTGCTGCAGGCGTAGCAAGCCCACTTATTCACTCACCGCTGTGTTCGGAACGTGTGAGCGCATCGGCAGGCTCGCCAGCTGAGCTCGGGTTCCTCAGAAGCCCATTCGGATGATTTTAGAATTACTTTCTTCTCACCTAGCTTCTTCTAAAGAGAACTCCTATGCTGAGAATTAGTATTGGGTGATGCCATTTGCGTCTTTCAGGAGGACAATGAGAGAAGAATTAACAGCACAGCGATACTGCCAGGTATTATGATGCTAATTCTTCAAATAAAGGGTCAGAGGGCTTCAGGCAGTTATGAAAGGAAATCTTTGTGTTCTCCCTCGACCTCCCACTCCCCACTGCATTTTAATTGGCAGTGGAAGCTGAGTACATTCGGTGCTGGGAGCACTGGGAAGAAGTGACAGGCAGATGTGCATAGTGGAGAGGTGAGCCTGCTATGTGCCTGTGTCCATCCAAAACCTTTTCGTGACAGATGTACCTTGAGGAAAACCGGTTTGCTGAGGAGCTTCAGTCGGCGCAGTCAGTGGCATATGTGAGCAGTTGTGGGGACTCCGGCCATGAAATGAGAGCGTTATCAGCCAGCGCTGCCAAGGCACAGCAGCTCAGCAGCTCTGGTTAGACACCGAAAAGCTCCTGGCATATGGGGAGGCCAGGCTCTCCCTTTAACCCCTCCCAGCCCGGCAGATTGGACATGAGAGGAGTGCTGCTGCAGGCTGGATTGCCGGAGCGGGCGGTGGCTGCAGCAGCCGTGCGAAGGGACAATCCCTCCGGAGACTGGCTCCTGCTGCTGGTGGCACTTCGGGCGGTGCGGTGGGGTGAAGGTGCCACCTCACTGCCCAGCATTCCTGCCCGCGGGGACGGGCCCTTCTCCCCCTCTTCTCCCGGTCTGCTTCTTTGGCTAGCCACAAAGCATTTGCAAGTGGGTAAGAGAGGGAATTACATTGTCCGAAACCACTTTGTAGCAGAGTTCTACTCACTTCGCCAAATTCCCGGGGGCAGCAAGGAGAGCAGCAGGCACGGGATTGTAGCGAATGGTGGGCATTTCTTTTTCATGGCAGAGCTTGATACCCACCCTTCTCTGGGCAGCAAGTGTGTCTCCCTCAACGCTGGTATATGTGAAACAGGTCATTTGGGAGGGCTGGATACAGAACGAGAAAGGGCTATGCAGGCAGTGAAGTGGGAAAGGAGGACTGAGTTTGGAGAGGCAGGATGGGCTCAGGGGAAGGTCTGACAAGGTGCAAGACTGGGCAAAGCTGGGGGGTCAATATAGGGCTGAGAAGCAGGAGCTGGATGAGAAACCCACTAAGAAGTGGGCAACAGAGGTCAGCAGGATGGTGGAGGGACAAACATTGTGCTGTTTGGAATTAAGCCTTTGGGATACCTTTGTGTTATCCCATCTAGCTTCCAGTGATGCCCATGAAAGCCCTACCCTGTGGCATTGCAGCCCCATCAGTGTCTGCTGGAGGGAGTCACCTTCTAACATCACTTGCAATTACAGCTGGTGAAAAATGAATTTTCTGCACTCAACTAAAGCCTTATTAAGTTGATATGAATCTGATCCAATAAATTATTCCAAATTAAGTTGGGCAACAGCCTCTGAATGAAAAGTCCAGTTAATGAGGGAGCATTGTATCCAGAGGGTGAGGGGTGGGTGGAGGAGGGGGCTGTGCCATGCACAACGGTCTCTCAGTGTCATATTCTGCACAGAGGGGATTTTTATTTATTTGTCTCCTTTTCATTCTGGGATGACACAAAGGAGGAGAAAATAACTCCTTTTCTACTCCAAACTGGAAATCAGTGTTGCAGCTGTGCAAGCAGCACCCACCCTGATTTGCCTGAGAGAAAAGCCCCAGTTAAATGAGGGGAGGCTCCCAGCAGCCAACAAATTATATTACAGGGGAAGAAAGATTCAAGCCTCTCTTGTTTGATGCCGGTTCATTTATTGAGCAGCATTAACCCTTCTGTCTGCTGCTTTGTTGGTTGGCTTGAAGATATGCCCAAGCAGGCTCCCTGTATGAGCCTGGAGTGACCCCACCCCCAGGAGAGCCTCCCCTCCTGGGCTGGAAGGTCACCCATAACCTCTGAATAACCTCAGCATCTGCCACGCTGCCTCATTAGGGGCTGAGAGGTAATGCTGTATGGCCAGCTCCCGTGTGCCCTACACTGGTAATTAGCTTTCCAAGGGGAGGGCTGGGACCAGCTGAGAGGGAAAGAAGATTCATTACTAGCAGTGGGGACAGAAAGGCTTTCTTTCCATTGCTAGCCATGCTGGCTTCCCATAGGATCTGCCTTTAAAATCTTCTTTTTGATTTTCTTTTTCTAAGTGGTAAGCTGACCTATGGAGATAATTTGTCTCCTGACACTTTCAGCTCTGTCTTTGCTGTACAATGGGGTATGAGATGCTTAAGGATTTTTTTGGATGAATTGGTAGACCCTGGTATTTCTGCAGGGGAAAGTGTAAGCAAGGTGGATGTTTGTGACAGGTAGATAGCAGCTCCAAGCTAAGGATATGGAGAGATGTGAGTTCCTGGGCTAGACAACCTCCTACATCTCAGAAAAAAAACAAAACCTCTAAGAACTGGACAAGGAGAAAGAAAAAGAGTTAAAAAGTGAACTAAAAATAGGAACAGAAGTGCTTACAAATGAAAATAAGTGAGGACATTCTGCAGTTTAAAAAAAAGTGAATGAGGATATTGAGAAGTAAAGCACAGAGAGGAACACATTATGGAAATAAGCAAATTGAGTCAGGGTTAAAAATAGGTAAATACTGTGAGCAAGCACTGTTTAACATTTACTGACTGTAAGGGCAGGAAGGAATCCAGCAGCAATAAAATAAGAGCATTTCAGGCAGAGCAATCTCCTGCCACCCCCCGCCAACCAACTAAGCAGCTTTAGCTGCAGAATGAGACAATCAATGACTTGAAAACATGCAAGAAAGAGGAAATGAAAGCAGCCAAATGAGATGAAGGATCAAATGCATTTGGACTTGAACTTAAATGTTACTTGAATTAATAAGACACGTCCAGCTTCTATGTCAGACTCCAACACTTTTGTTCTCCATTCTATTCTCCTTGGAGAGCAGTTACACAAATCAGTGTAAGGGTGATGGATTGCAAGTCCAAAGGAGGCATCCACAGTTCTCCAGTGGCTGAGATGCTGCTCCCTCCTTCTCCCCAGCCTGCCTCCAAGCTGGTTGTGTCCCAAGAGTTTCTCCTGGACTATGAGTTGTTCAGAGCTCTTCCTCTTTGTCTGTGCAGTCTCCAAGCTGCAAGTGGAATGGCAAATCATAAGAATTACTGAAACAAGCAAACTTGTCCTCTTGGATTGGGGAATGCAATTACATAGCTGCATTAAATGAGGAGGATTAATGCTCATATTTGAAACAGGGAAAACCACAATAACAGGACTGAATTCAAGAAAACTGCTCTGATTTTTGATTTATGAAAGGAAGAATAGCATTTTTCATCTGCCACTCACTTCAGGGACCCTGAGCCTTCTATTCTGTACTGTCTGTGAGGGATTAAAAAGCCTTTCCATTATATTGAAGATTATTTTCCTTCTTTAAATAGAATTGAAAAAGAAATAAAATCCAGTTTCACCTTTTCTTACAAGAATGGAGTGAGACACATTGAGATAGTCTCTGTTATGATTTATATGCACCAGTCATGTCTGAGGGGGTATATGAATAATGCTTGCCTTGAAAAGGCTGTGGCACATCCGCCTCTCTTGTTGTTATTGATCCCAAGGGCAGAAAGGTTTTGTCATTTGTTTCTTTAGTATCATAACCTCTGGCTCAAGGACTGGCACCAGGCAGGGGCGGTGCAAGGTAAGGTTATGATCCCTGAAGGAGGGCCTCTGTGATCCCCCCAGGCCAGCTGGGGTCCAGAAGAAACCTCCCAGTGCATCACAAGCCTCAAAACACCCTGTGACAGATTAGGACCTTCATTGCACAGGACCGACTTCCCTATGTGTGACAGATTCCCTATCTGTGTGACAGATTGTTTTACTGGTAAGGAAGCATGTAGAGAACCCCAAAAGAGGAGCCCTTTATCACTAGTAGACCATTATAACACACCAGAGGAGATTTCTTGCTCCTTCTGATTACCACCAGTTCAAGCACTTTGTGAAACAGCGAATCTGTCAAAATCTTAATGTCTATCTGTGGCCTAAACCTTCTAAGGACATGCAAACGAAGGATCAGATGAAAATCAGAGTTTGCTCCTGGCTGTTGTGGTTACAGATCCAACAGCCCAGCAAGGACTGGGGAAACTCAGCTGTACCAGCTCCTTAACAAGCCCATGGTATGCAGCACCTTATAGCAATTGCCCACCATGCTGCCAAACAGGGTCCATGCCCCCAGAATAACACTTAACATCACAGGCAGCATGAGTGTTCTAGAAACACCAAAAGAAGTACATCTAGAGCATCAATACCTCCTGTTTCTATCCATCCAACCCTTTATATCAATACTTTCCCACAAAACTAGAGTGAGAGGGAAGAGGTGTTCAGGCAAGGCTCCTCTTAATTTCCCCCCAACTTGCACTGTAGGACATATTTTTTTTTAAGAGGTCCAGATTATTCTGACCATGACAGGTGGTCTTGCAGCAGCACAGCATGTGCTGCATGTCATGAGAATCATCATAGAGAGGCACAGTAGCTCTCCAGCACAAGAAGATGAGATTGATTATCTGCCAGGAACATTATGTGAGTTTTCTTAAAGTGACAGAAGAACCCCCATTTTCAGCTCATTTAGTCACAGGCTATTGGACATTTTCACCTGAGTCCAGGCCATGGTGCCAGGCCAGATGACAACTGTCCTTGCTGTATCCACCAAGGTGGTTACTGAGTAATGCCCTGAGCTGCCTGGTCTTGCTCATGGTAATAAGCTTCCCATGGTACAGGACACCTTGATAGGTGCAACCCCTCAAGGCCAATGAGTGCTTCCAAGCTATCTCTTAAAAAGCTTAAAATCCTGCAAATCTGATGGCATGGCTCCCTTCCCAAGAAATGTTTGATGGCTCCCTTCCCAAGAAACGCCATTATTCTCATTGCATGTAATCTCATTGCTCTATTTTAACCCTAAGGGAACTTACACAGAACAGTGGCCATGGTCCTAATCCTGTGTTTGTAGCACCCCAGCTGGAAGCCATAGGGATGGCTGTTTTGTCACAGTATAGAGAAGTGCAATACCAAGGTGGAGAGAAAGTGAAAGAGGAGCTGAATGCTATAGAAATGTGGGTCCAGTTTGTTTTGAGATCCATGCTGCCCTACAAAAGGGCAATACATTGTGAGCTGTACTGGGGTGACGTGTTTTCCACAAATTGCTGTACTGCTCTGACTTACGCTTTTTGGGTCATCCAGAAATCCTAGCAGACACCACAGAACAGAAGGCCCATAGAAAAAGTAAAGGTTAGACAAGACTGTGTGACCCATTAAGATGTGCTGTTCCCTTCTTCCCGGACTCTGGATCATCCTAACTCCGTTCTCATGCAATGTGAGAAAGCAGCTTGTTCCCAGGCCTCTGGAGAATATGGGCTTGGAAAGAAAACAAAGTGTAAGTGAGGGTATCTTTGCACAGCATGGTTAGGATTCAAAAGCTGATGTCAACGTTTGTCTTGAATTTGGCTACATCTTCCAGACTGTTGGTGAGTAGTCCGGCATGGTGTCTGCCTTGGCAGGGTGTTTAGAGGGAAGGACATGATCTGTTTTTGTTTCCACAGAGATACAATCCAGGCCACCTGGCTCAGCCATTCTGAGGCTCTTTTGCACCCTGAACTAAGCATGCAGAGACTGTCCCAGGCCAAGGATGTGGCTCCACCATCCAGCCCCAGCACTGCTGCTGCAATCCCTGCAGAGTGCTCAGTCCTGGGGAAGCAGCCCCACTCTATCTGAGGAGAAGGAACATCAGGACCCTTCTCATGGCTACTTCCACTCTGTTAACCAGGCCAGTCTGAAACCAATGCTTCTGTTAGGGAAAGGAATAGAGAGAATATGGTCAAATACTTGAATAAGGGCAGAGGATACAGACCCAGTGGATTTGGGTTTCAGTATCACCTTAGCGAAAAATTTACCTTTCAATACGTTGTCAGTTGCATACTGGTAGGCAGGAAATTCAAACACTGTCCTTGCTATTTCCTATCTTGGCAAAAGACCCTCACCAGAACCATGCCCATGCTGGCAATTTGCTGCCCTCACAGCATATCATGATTCCAGGGCCAAGAAAGGGTATTTTGCCCATCTTCCCTCCCAAGCTGACGGATGCCCTGTGCAGCTGGCTTGTGCTTGACTGCTTGAGTCAGTTTGATAGCTCATCTCCCATCCTTGCCATAGAATCACGTTGTTGCTGTGCCTCTTATATTTGTGTTTGTTTTCCTGGAGCTGCTGCCTTCATTGCCAGTTTCTGTTGGCTACACAAATCTGCTCTGTTGGCTGCCAGATCCCGTTTTGGTCCCCACACAAATGCTAAGGAAGAACTCAGGGCAGCTGCTGTCCCTGTGGGCTCACCTGCCACCCCTGGAGACACAGCCACACCTGGCAATGGGTGCAGCCAGCCAGCCCCTGCCCAGGCATGGCACCCGCCACGCACAGTGGGAAACCCCACTCCTGGTGCCTTCATCCATCAGCACCTGCACAAGAGCTGAAAACAGCCAGCCACAGAGCCAGAGATAAAGATGATTCAGCCTTCTGCAGACATCTGAAGTGTGAAATTGGGATGATCTTTTCCCATATGTGAAGCAATGAGCAAGAGCATTTGTGGAGGGAGAGGTAGTACCTGTCACGGGCATCACTCCTACAGATGGGAGAAAACAGCTATCTTTTGCAGGGAGTCTTAAAATTTGAACTCAGATCTAAAAGGCATGTTCATTAGTATCTATTTCTATTATTAATGAAGATGTCATGAGATGACAATTAATTTCGATGGATCGGGCTTTTTCGGGGAGAAGGTACAGACTGGAAAATTATTATAACCTGTCCTTTCTGTCATCATCAATGTGCCAAACCACATTATGTCTGAGTAGCTCCACATAAACACTGCTGAGTCAAAACAGAGATCATATTTGGTCTCTAACAAGTCTGTCTCATTTTCTAATTTTATGACATAACCTGGAGTGATGCATAAGTGGGAAGCAAATATGATGAGTATATAAACAAAATAGGGAATATGAGTCAGTTCCAGCATTCAAGTCACTGAAAACAAGCCACTTAATCTCAGGACTGTGACTTAGGGCTGAGCAAGCTTTGTTGGGGCCTGTGCTGGGGATATGGCTGGTAGAGAAGAACACCTGGGGAACCTGCATGTTGGTCCAAAGAGCAGTGGGTTCAGGCCAATGTGACATTTGAAGGCTTTGCCCTGCAGCTCTTTGTGCCTACTGTATGGAAAGAAGGACAAGAAATCCATCACCTTTTCAAAATCTAACACTGGCTTTTCTTTTTTTTTCTCCTCCCACAAAATACTCTTTGTGGAGCATTTAGTCATGAGCCTCACTAATTGGCTTCGTCTCGAGGATAAAGATTTCCTTTCTGGAACCAGTCAGCAAAGACACTCCTGGATTTGCTTCTCTAATTTGGAGAAATGACCCTTCCCTTTCCTCAAATTTTTGAGGATGAAAGTTCTACCTAGTCTTGAGCTTCAACAGCTTTCAAAGGCTCTTTCTTCTAAAGGAGAACTAATGTTATAGGGCATTTTAATTAAGAGAAGATAATAATCCAGTGAGAACTAAAGCTGGATCCCACTCTTGTCTTCAGACCAGCTAATGACTAGCCACCTCCTTTTATTCATGCCTGCATGAAGGAAGTCCCAGTGTCTGGAAACTGGCAGACCAGAGGCCCTGAGTTCACAGCAGTGAGAGCATCCTCAGCAAATTAATCTCATTTTCTTGGCTTCCTACTGAAAATTGCAATCAAGACTTTTAAATACTGTTGCTACTTGGCTGGTTCTTCTCCCTGATACTTCATTACCCTTTTCTTCTTATGGCAATCTCTGGTTATGTTTTTGGTTTTTTTTCAGGGAAAAATTTTCTCTTGGAAATTGTTACTTTTGTGAGAACTCCTCAATAATATTTTTTTCTCTAGAGAACAGATCAGGGCAAGTTAATTGGTGTTATTTGTGCAGGCCTGCATATAAAATGCTTGCCATGCCTTTGCCCTTTTGAATGATTACAGCTAGAGGTGCATAGATTATTCTTTAACAGCTGCACACAAATTCAAATTACATTAGATAAAGATGATTCAAGGCATTTTTCTCTCATCCAGACACTGGTGACAGTCTTCTAATTTGTCCAAGAAATGGGATAATTTTCTATTAATTTGCTGGTTCTTAATGGTATAAAGCCAAAGTCTGCTATCAGATATAAACCACAAAGCTGAGTGGGTCAGAAGCATCAATTCTGATTGTGCTGATTGTGCAGGCAAACAGCATATTTAATGGCTTGTAGACAAGTAACTGGCACGTCCAAATCCCAGCGTGGCTATCAAACATGAACCCTTCAACACAGGAACGTTTTGTCCCCTCACTGCCTTGAGGAATGTAAAAAGGCATTTGAATGAGTCTTCATCCCACCCCAAAGCCAAGAGCTGCCCTCTGGTTTTCCTGGGTTCAGGACAGCAAATCTCATTCAGTGCCAGGAGCAGAGAAAGCAAAGCTGAATATTATCCATCATTTCATTGCCTCTGTGCTTTGTGGTCTCAGTGTCAGAAAGCCCATTTAAAGAAGCACATGGGGATCTCTTGCCCATCACTGCCACCCTTGAAACATTGCTGAGCTTTATTGCAGAGGAGTCTGAGCAGACACTGAGCCTATCAGCTGCTTCCCCTGGCTCAGTGTACAATTCGTTCATACTGTTCTTTTATTAGTTTGTGGCTGATCCTATCTCTCCACTGAACAGTGCTTCTTTAGTATAAAATTGCTGTCAGCACTGACAGCTATGATTACCATCCTCCCTTATTTTGATTATTTGTATTACTCCACAATTTATTCACCTGTCATGGTTTCCTGGTAGTGTATTCATCTCTGTTTTTTTGTAAGTTTGCCTATCTTCAGTCCTTTTCCACAATCATCACAACTTGTCTTAAACCAGACTTGAAATCCTTATTTGAAGTCTCTTTAATTGTGTTGGTCTGATTCCAAAGGAAAAAAAAAATTAGAAATAAAAAACTCCACACCAAACCCTAGAACTCACGCAAATCCTCTGGTAGCTGGAATTTGAAAGCTAAGCAACCAGAGTAACTAACAGGTGTCTGACAAAAGTCAGATTGACTTTGTCTGGTGTGCCCTACAATGCAAAGGGTTAAAAATACACATTCTCAACTCCAGTTCAATTGGCTCCAGGCAGAGACACTGGCCAGTCCTCTGCATACTCTGTAGGGCCCGTGCTGTTGTGTTACACAGGGATATGGAGACTACCAGAGCTATCCAAGGAAGAGGGTGAGGAACAGGGTGGGGCTCTTGCAGACAAGGGTGCTCCATGATCCTGTTCTTCTTTTTCTCTCTCTTTACAAAACTGTGTGAAAAATTAGTTTAAAAGTGCTAAGAGAGGCAAAGAGAAAATTACCCAGGCAGCAAGGAATAAAGAGAAACATGAGGAAAAGAAAAAGCTAGACATGCAAAACCTGAATTGTGCACTGTAGAATGATTGCTCAGGATTAGGAGAGAGACTTGATGGGAGACATGGGAGAGTATAAACACAGCAGCAGTGAAGGAGGGAATTAGTCACACCTACAGAAGACAGTAAAACAAAATTAAAGAAGTCATGCTAAAGAGATTGGTTATGCATCTCTCCACTGCCAGACTTCCCAAGAGCAGGACAGCAGGACACAGGACAGCAGGCCAGCAGGACAGCAGGACAGCAGGACAGCAGGACACATCTCACCAGCCTGTCATGGTGTGAAGTGCAAAGGGCCAGCACAGCCCTGAGAAGCTCCTGGCAACTCTCCTTGCTGGCAGTGCCTGTAGCTCAGTTGCTGACTGGGAGCCATTGGAGGCACAGGGACAATCTCACAATAATTGCATTCTGAGCCACAGGGAAAGCTGCTTTTCTCCCTATAAACCTGTGTGCAGCTCAGTGTAAACAAAGATAAAGGAGATTATCTGCCTCCAGTTTAGGGAATACAGAGTAAATGGGCTGCTCATATATACTCAACAGGTCAGTTTATCCACATTTTATTTACTACTACACCCTCTAAAACAGAGTAGTGGGGCTCCTTAGGACATGCCCTGGCACTCTGCCCGGAGAAGACCAACCCATCCATCATTTATTTGCAACACCACATGGGGATTTTGCCTTGGCCTGACTTGGTGCATAAGCCTCAAACAAGTCCAGCAGTAACCCAAGTAATTATTTTCTTTCCCTTTGTCAAATAAATATGTTCCATCATTCATGCTGCAAGTAAACTCTAAGCCACAAAGATTGCATCAGCATCATCATCTGCACCAGAGAGCAGCCTTATTTGTAAATCAGCTTGACAATTCTATTAAACCCTTGCCTTCAGCCAGGGATGTTTCCTAGATCATGGGAGCATGGGTGACTGACCATGGTCTGTGCTGGGATGGCCCCTTAGTGTGGATGGAGCTTGGGTGCAATAAAGGCAGAGCACAGAGCAGCAGCTGGCACTTGCCATGGGGAACAGAGGGAAGGTGAGGCCTGAAGCCCTCTGAGCCACACTCACTGCTCCACTGGAGAGCTCCCAGCTGATCCATGGAACAAGGGGATACCTCTAAGTCACAGCATGGCTGAAACCACCCTGTGCCAGCCCAAGACAATGATAAAGTGCTTCAATAATCTCTTAGCGTCTTCTGCGAATAAGGAAGTGTCAATACATGACAGAAGCTTCTCTCAATCCCCCCTGGCATGGTTTTATTAACATTTATTGCATACATAGAAGAATGCAATTGAATTCATCAGAGAAAAAAGGATGGCATTGATGGGATGTGTCTACGATTGGAATTAGTCAGATAGTTTCTTGTAGGCAACAAATGTTTTAGTTTTATACATGAATTTTAGTGCTTTGGGTTTGATTTTGTTTTGAGGGGATAAAAAACTAGGGTCCTCAGTACAGGAACAACTTGGATCTGCTGGACTGAGTCCAGAGGAGGGCTATGAAGATGATCAGAGGGATGGAACAACTTTGCTGTGAGGACAGGTTGAGAGAGCTGGGGTTGTTCAGCCTGGAGAGGAGAGGGCTCCAGTTAGACCTTATCCAAGCTTTCCAGCACCTAATAAAGACTACAGGAAAGAAGAGGACAAACATTATTTGCAGGGCCTGTTGTGGTCGGACAAGGGGCAATGGTTTTAAATTGAAAGATAATCAATTTAGATTAGATATAAGGATGAAGTTTTTTACAATTAGGGCCGTGAAACACTGGAACAGGTTGGTCATAGAGGTGGTGAGTGACCTCTCCTTGGAAACATTCAAGGCCAGATTGGATGGATCTCTGAGCCACCTGGTTTTAGCTATGCCTGTACTCATTGCACAGAAGTTGGACTAGGTGACCTTTAAAGGTCCCTACCAACCCAAATCATTCCCATGATTCTATGATTCCCATGAACACCAAAATCACTAATTTTCTCTGAAAGCAGATCTCCTCTCTCTACACCTTTGACATTTAAAAAATGTATACCAAATTCTGTATGTCAAACATTGCCCACATCTGCATCCACTGGATGGGGAATTTTGTCCCTGGAAAGTGCAGAAGTCTTTCCCTTCAGCTGGCAGGGGAACAGCTCAGCCCCACAGCTGCTCACAGGAGAGAAAAGACAGGACTGCAGGCAAGACTGTGGCCCTTCCTTTTTCAGCATATCTATTAATGGCAGTACAGAGCTGCTCTTGACAGTAACAAAAATCTCCAAAACTTCAGAGCAAGGTTTATATCATGTAAAAAATCCCAAGTGATCTTTGGTGGCGATTTTGAGATGTTGCTGCATCAGATACATCCTATTACCAGACAAGCATGCAGGTAGGAAAAAGATGGGGGTTTTGTGCCTTTCCTTGCTTTTTCTTCATCATTTCTAAGTGGTCAGTGGCAGATGTGTGCCCAGGCTGTATTTAATGAGGCTGATCTTTGACACACTTTGCTTCCCTGTAAGGTTCCTTCCCTGTCCCCAAAGCTCTAGGGGTGAGAGGTAACAAACCATAACCAGTCTGCTACTAAACAGTGGACTGATTCCTACCAGACAGTTCTATTCATACCCCTGATTGTATGGGGTTTTTATCCTTTGAATCCATGTCTGGTCTGAATAAGCAATGGAAAATGTTCCAAGAATAGATCATTTACTGTTTCCCCTTTGTCAAAAACTGCCACATGGGGGACAGAGAAGTTGAAAGTAGCAGCAAATTACTCCAAATGTTTGAGCAAGAATTACAAGATGTGCCCAGATAATGATATATTTTTTGGTTTGTGGTCTTATTCATCTCTAGAGCACTAAAATGAGCCTTCTGTGGTGCTTTCCATTTTGGGATGAGCCTCTGTTGGCATGCTGATGAGCCCAGCCCTGCTGTGCTCCACCACAGGGGCCATGATCACCCTTTCCCTGATCTAACCATCTCAGCTCTGGCTGGGGCCACGGGGCATAGAGAAGAGCCTGGGGATTGTTTTGGTTGGACCAAAGATGATGTGCAATGTGTTCTCTCATGATTATTATTATTCGCAGTCATGTGTTAGAGATCTGACAGCCAGATCTGATGTTATCTAGTCTGAACCACTTGCTCAAAGAACAGATTTCTTTCCTATTTGATATGAATGAATTTTAACCCCTGAGAGATTTAGAATTGGCTCAAAAAAAAGGAGCATTCTCAGGACAAGTGCCATTACGATTAAGATGAGTCTTCAGAGGGATAGAGGAAGACTATCCACTCCTACAGATAGAGAATGGGACAAGGACTTTTATAGAAATTTAAGTCAGGTAAGAAAAGTAAGCTTACAGTCCCATGTTGTTGCTTTAAACAGAGATTCAGCTTGATCCTTCTCCACAGATGTTTGGTATAAAATGAAATTCATGTAAAAATAAATTTGCATGCCTGTGTGTGCATTCATGTGTGTCCACATCTGTGTTTACATGTCTGTGTGTACACAGAGACAGAGTTTCAGCTCTGTTCATCTCCAGACCAGCCCCTTTATGCCTAAACCACATCCTCTCCCTGTGTTTCCAGAGCATTAAAAGGCCTGTGATAAATGATGGGGAGTCACACAAGGGCTCTAATACCAAAGCATTTATCTTCCAATGAATCATCTGGCAATTACTGTTCCCTTGCTGCTCTACGAAGTTCAGGTGTCAACACATCAGAGGCAAGTGCACTAATGTGCCAAAAGAGACCCTCTCACCAGCTTTCATGACCACCTGTTCCAGGAAGGCAGCAAGCTTGCAGAGCTTTTCAGAGCAGAAAAAGTTTGGGGCTGCCCCTCATGTCCAGGGGCTCTTTCACCCTAAAGGAGAGGTTGTACCTCTTTCTATCTTGTGCAGTACTTTTTGATGGCTATTCTGAGCAGAATCCACACTGCTGATCCTTCCAAAGACACAGAGTGCTGATCCTGTTTAGTAATAGTGACTTCATTGGTTTGCTTTGTTTTCTCTAATGGACTCATGAGGCTGCTAGCCCTTCCCTCACTGTACATGGCATCTGACAGAACCAGGCTCTGAACTAAGAGCTTTCTCCAGCTGAGGCTTTCTGCTTGCCCTGAATCCTGCTTGTCCTTGAGCTGATGTTGGTTTCTGTTCACATCTTGCTCAGGAAACAGAGGAGTTGTTTCCCATGCAGGAGACCCTAGTGGCAGCCCTGTAGTTCTGTGTGGCTCCCTTTTTTTATTATCTCTGAACTTCTGATCT
Organism: Buphagus erythrorhynchus; assembly: GCA_013400855.1. Taxonomy (NCBI): domain Eukaryota; kingdom Metazoa; phylum Chordata; class Aves; order Passeriformes; family Sturnidae; genus Buphagus; species Buphagus erythrorhynchus. The sequence goes on along the minus strand of VZTT01019342.1, from coordinate 53,390 downwards.
GTACGTTCCAAGCCTGGAACTTCAATGCAAATATGGCTGAAATAATCTGCTGACAGGGTAAACTGTACCAGATGTATTAGATGGACTGTACCAATGCATCTAATACAAGGTATCACCCTCCCTTACTGTTCTTGCCTTGTCCTACCGATGACCCTCTTTTTGTGGCTGATAGGGGAAAAGGACTGTACAAATGGTACCAGCACAGAGCAACCATTTTGCATTTCCCATGTATCACACAGCTTTATTTTGCTTTCACTTTTCAGCTGTTATCACAGCATTTATGGAGAAAAGGAAATGTGTGGATGATTTGTGGAGGAACAAAATATGCCTTGAATAGTTATGTGGGTTTCCAGTGACTTCTCCAGTGACTGGGGAGCTGTCAAGAAGTCTGGTACATGCTGCATGTGACGTTCTGTAGGGCAGTCAGGTGAAACTATTGCCACTTAGGTAGGGGCTAGGAGGGCCAAGGTGTGCTGGGTTCGTGTGGCAAGGTTTGGGTAGTGGCAGGGCTTCAGGCTGTCTTCTGCTGTCAGAAGCTTCCCCTGTGTCCAAAAGATACAACACCAGCTGGCCAAGGCTGAACCTATCAGCAGTGGTGGTAGTGCCTCTGGAAAACAGAGTTAAGAAGGGAACAAAAACCTGTGCAATTGAAACTGCAGCAGGGGAGAGGAGTGAGACTATGAGAAGAACAGCCCTGCAAACACCAAGGTCAGTGCAGAAGGAGGGGCAGGAGGTGCTCCAGGCACTGGGGCAGAGATTCCCCTGCAGTCCTTGGTGCAGACCATGGTGAAGCAGCTGTGTCCCTGCAGCCCATGGAGAGATCCACCTGCAGCCCATGGAGGAGCTCCACACCAGGGCAGCAGATGTGACCAAAGCAGGCTGGGAATCCTGTGATGGAGCAAACTCCTGGCAGGATCTGTCAATCCATGAAGAGAGGAGGCCATGCTGAAGCAGGTTTGGTTGACAGAACTGTTCCTGAAGGATTGCACCCCATGGAAAGAGACCCATGGTGGAGCAGTTAGTGGAGAACTGGACTGCCTCCCGTGGGAGAGACTCCACACTGGAGCAGGGGAAGAGTGTGAGGAGTCCTGCCCCTGAGGAGGAAGGAGCTGCAGAGACAATGTGTGATGAACTGACCACAGCCCCCATTCCCTGCCCTCCTGTGCTGCTGGTGAGGGGTGCAGAAAAGGAAGGGGTTGTGGGGAAGTGAGAGAGAAAATCAGGAATAAATTTAATCTCAGGAAGAAGGGAGGAGTGGGGCAAAGGTGTTTTAATATTTAATTTCTCATTACCCCATTCTGATTTCACTGGTAATAAATTAAATTAATTTCCCTAAGCTGAGCCAGTTTTGCCTGTGATGGTAACTGGTGAGTGGTCTCTCCCTGTCCTTATCACATCTCACAAGCCTTTTGTTGTGTTTTCTCTTCCATGTCCAGCTGAGGAGGGGAACGATAGAGCAGTTGTGGTGAGAACCTGGCATCCAGCTGGGGTCAACCCACCACACAAGGCTCCTTGAGCTTTGTCTTTATGATTCTGGTTTATTTGGAACGAAGCAGTCTGACACCAGAGGCAGAATGGTGTAAGGGAGCAAAAATATCAAGGCTCCATTTAAAACACAGGAGTTCCAATGCTATTCTGGTTACTTTGCATGTCTCAGTTCTGGGGACATATTTCTCCATGTCAGTCAGCACTTCTGACCCACATGGGCCAGCTCATGGGCTTTCTGCAGGGATGTTCCAGAAGACTGGGAAGAGGTGAATACATGAACTAGCAAAGTGTGAGGCTGCAGGTTTCGGTCACTACACAACCTCTTGCTTTCCAAAATGCATGATGGATTATGAGAAAGGTACAGTTCAACCCAGTGAGGAAAAGATGTGCAAACGATTTGTAATGAGTTAGACTTACTTGGGTTGTTGAGTCTTCTCTCTCTTGACTGTATAGTTTCATGTACTTTTAAATTTTATTTGGTTTTGTAGCCAAACAGTATTCCCTGCTTTCTCTTTTAAAATCCCCTTGGGCCAATAACAACTCCCTGGAAATGAAGTTGTTTTACTGAGGCTGCTCAAAGAAGCCCACACTGCTCCAGTGTGTTGCTTCTGACATCGACGTTTTGTGAATAAATCGAAAGCTTCTCGTTCACAAACAACCGGGCACACAGCTCTGACAGTCCCATTCACAGCCCTCCATGCCAGAGCAACCAACCTGTGTGAGTGCTCAGAGAAAGCAAATCCCATCAGGACAAAACCAGGCCAAGAGAAGTTAATTTAAATGAATATTCAAGAGGCATTTTTTGGCAGTAACAGTCTGTCTTTATTCAAAGGTGAAAGGCTAATTGAAGACGATTAGCTTCAAAAAGCCTTGCCTCACACTGGTATTGCTGCTGCCTTGTTTACCACCCCTGCACCACTTTGTGCACCATTCACTTTCATCACTTTTTTACATAAAAGCAGCTACACTAGTCAGGATAAAAGCCTACTTAATGCTGCCACCCTTCCAGCAACTTTAGCAGGAATTCAGAGGAACTGTGTGCAGAAGGCCAAGCTCACAAGACTGAGCTGTCTGAGGTAGCAGCTTTTAGCTTCATGTAATTTAAAATTCAGGGCTTTCCAGTGCTAGAGGTTGAACACAAATTATTACATTTAATTGCCATTAATGGCTATTGGTATTCCCACAATTGAGATGGCTTTTATCTTTAAAATAATTTCTGCTTTTGATCAGAAGGATGTCCAGTGGCAATGAATTTTGAAGTTTAGTTATTATATGGCATTCATGCATTTTTCTCATCAGTGAGAGAATATAGAATCAGACAACTATTTAGGCCAGAAGGGATGTGTGAAGATAGTCTATCCAATTGCCCACTGAAAGCAGAGCCAGCTTGGACCAGGATACTTGGACTGCCTGGGTCCAGACAAGCTTTGAACAGCTCCAGGGGTGAGGATGGATTTTAGCAGTTCCCAAGGTAAGTCTTTCCTCTGCAAAAACCATGGTTGTTCCTTCTTTTTGTACCATTTCTATCTAACAGGATGAAGAACAGAAATGCTGGTTTGTGGTTGTCAGATCACCCCTTCAGTTCTGGTTTTGGAAATGGTGCCCTGGTTCCCACGCTAAGTTCTTTTGTCATCAAAGCAATAATTCTTCAGTAATAAGGCAGGAAAATAAACAGCCTTTTTTCACATAGTGACAAGAAAGTAAATAGACAATTTATGAAATAAAGGGTTTTGAAAAGCAGATCTAGACTTCTGTCACACCATAATCAAGGTGTTTATCGCAGTATTAAATCATACCTATGTGGCAAACTCATTATCATTTGGTTACACTGGGTAGAGCAGTGTGTACATCTATAGCATAACAAATTAACAGAGGCACTGCCAGGTTTCTGAGCAGTGAATTCCATGTGATTGCACCCGAAGACCTCCATCAACATCAGATGTGTTATAGGAATGCACATGAGCACCAGAGAACTGAATCAAAAAGAATCAAAAAATGGGGATAATTGCTGCCTTTTTTGTGAGGCAGATTGCATTTCAGAAAGAGTACAGAGAAAAAAGAGGAGCTCTATTTAGATAAGACTAATAATACTCTTCCTGGATTTTGGGCAGGAATGCAAGCATGCACCCTCTTCCATAGATTATAACCATTTTTGTTATTAATAATGAATTCCAAATTTTTTTGAAAGGAATTTACTGAGCTTGTGTGTACATAAAAGACCAACTATATACAAGGAATTTATTGTCCTAGGGATGACATGTCCAACTGTGTAAAAATAATTAGAGTAGGGCATGAAACCTGGTTTCTGTAATCTTGATGGGTGTTACATGGCCAGGGTGTTGGATCTGCTCCGTGCTACTCACCAATGCAGGGTGACATAGCTGGTTTTTATGTTTCAGAGTTTGGATTATTTCCTTATGAGCAGTGACACTGTAAGGGTACAGAAAGACCCATTTGGGGTGTCCTGTAACTGATCTGAACACCAGAAGAAATTAAATGTGCTGTACTGGAATGACATCACCAAAGAGCTTCTGCTAACTGGGTGCAGTACCTTCAGAAGACATCCCTGAATGGCTTTATTTATTGTAAGGGCTCTCTGAGGACATGTCTTGGATAATTGTCCATAAGTGCTGGACAGAAACCTGTCTGACATTTTCATGTGTGAAATGCACTTTGGTAAGGCAGACAAAACCAGCAGAAATATCCATTTCCTTGCCTCCAAAGGTGGAGTGGCTGAGCTAGATGGAAAGGGGAGATCATTGCCCTGGGCAAGAACAGGCAAGGCAACCTGTCACAGCTGATGGCCATCTCTAGCTCGCTCCCTCCAACTCCTGCAACGCCTGCTCTTCCTTCCCCCACTTCCACGTCACCAGCACTTGGAAGTGCAGTCCAGAAGTGACAAGCTGGTAACACAGAGGCAGGTGTGGATGCTCTGAAAGCTGTAGCTGCAAAACTGCGCCAATATGGCTCAGGGCCCAGAGCTGTTTTCTCCTGAGCTGAAGTGCAGAGGAATCTGATGGCCCTCCCAGTGACTGAGAATGCCAGTATGAGAAAGGATATGGAAACTCTCCCATAAAAGAGCCTGTTTCATTTTTCCCAGAGGTGACATGAAGCTCACATAAGTGGGAAGAATCAAACTTTACAGCAAGGTGTAGCACACAGTGGTTCATTCAGGAGGTACCAGATGAGTCCCCCCTGGGTGAGGAGTCACCCTCAGTGCATCCCAGTGCTGCTGCTCTCACTGAGCCTGGGGTGCACTCACAGCTGGCAGAGTGCACAGGGGGCTCTACAGAGCCAGCAGTGGTCCCTAAGAGCTTTGGGTGGAGCTGGGGGAGAAAAGAGGTGCTGAACTTGCAGTGAAAGGCAGAGTAACTCAGAAGGTCACAGCTGTACCTGCTCCACATTGTGGCAGTGATTGCAGCTAAGGAATACCTGCTTTGGAAAGGACCCACACACCCAAGAGGTTCAGTGGGACATCTCCCTGCTCTTGGTGCTGTTAACCCCGATGACACAACTGCTAAGTATAAAATCAATGGGTGTCCCAGTGGGGTATAAAGCTGACAAGACTAAAGACAAAGTAGTTTACACTGATTTTTGTGGGTGAGTGACCAAACCCTGTGCAAACAAGTATGCTGCAAGGTAGAGCAGTGGTTGAGGAGAGTAGGGCCATCTGACCTATGAAAGACTGATGTTAGATTATCAGTATTTATTAAGTGTGACAGCTCTTGTAGAGGGAGAGGACTGTCTGAGAAGGTTCAGCCCCCAAAATGCCAAATTTCCACTGTCTCACTGGAGACTGTTGCACAACTGATAAAAGGCAAGATATGATGATCAAATTGCTTTACAAAATACTCCTATCTAGCCCCTAAGAGACAAGCAAAAAAGCCCACAAGGCCATCCTGGTTCTCCTGGTTCTGTGCAAGTGAGAACTTTCTTCACTATGTCTGGGCTTCATATTAGAAGACATTATTAAAACTAATGTGGAGAAGGAATTGCTGGTTGTCATGGCTGACAAAGACAGACAACCACTAAAGCTATTATTTGTATCAAATACCATCAGTGGTTAATAATGTTGCTTTTTTTCTGTCTGAGATGATGAGTAGCAGACTGCAATATTTAATGAGAGTTCAGCTAATTGAGCAGCATAGCCTGTATAAAGCTTAAAACCTTTCAGAAACAAAAATGAAATTATATTGGCATCTAAATTTTGCTTAATTACCTTATCATTAGCTAATATTAGGCACAGTGCTTCTAATGTATAAAATCCTATATTAGTACCAAGAAATAACATCATCTTGTGACTGAGTCTGTACTGCAGTGTATGTTTTCACTGAGGTGCAAGATTTATTGCTGCCACCGAGATATGATAATGAGAGTTTTGTTCACTTACAGCAAAGAGTATTCTGACTCACGGAATACATATAGATGAAACAGGAGCAACATGGAAAATTAACCATGAACAGACAGGAGAAAAAGGGTTTTAATTCAATTATTCAGAAGAAGTCTGGTTGCTTTTCTGAAACGTATCTTTTACTTAAGCAGAAGTTATTACCCTCACTACAGTCATAAATGAATAAAAGTCTGTGACCTTCTTATGGAGGCAATGGCATAAATTTAGAGATTCTAAAACATTTTAATACTGCTGGATCAGAGGTCACGCCTGTGTTATTGAAGTCTCTCTTGGTTTTGCATGTCCCACTGATGTCTCACTTGCCTTGTGGGATGAGTTTATGGTGGGAACTGCTGAAATCCATGCTGTGTGTGTGGGATGATGCTCCACAGCTGTGCTACCATTCCCAGAAATGAATGTATGGAGTCCACAGGGACTATGGCCCTGAGAGAACACAGCTTATGGAGGTTTAGCTCTGGCTGCCTCTGGCTGTCAGCAATGCTTTAGGGACAGCACATGCAACCTGCTGCAAGCTATTGTAATGTCAATGGCCCCAGGTGAATCTTCTGCTTTTACTCTCTATTAGTGAGTATCTTATGTCCTGGAACAAGACAGTTTATGCCCCTCCCAAATTCTTGTAGTTTTCCAACTGCAAATTCAACCTTTGCCATAGCACTTGAGAGTATCCTCCTCTGTACAATACAATTCCTCCTTGGGTCCTGCTGAGGTCCTGGATCAAATCCTGAATCTCACAGGTTGACTGTGTGCTGTGTGAAAATTACATTTTTCCTGGGTTTTGCATTTACTGAGTATCAGCTTCACTGAACATCTTATTTTTCTTCTAGAAGAAAGCATTAAGGCTTTACTGTTTCTAGCCTGTTCATATTTTATGTAGCATGTCCTTCTTACTCATTTTCTCTGCAAACTGGACAGGTTCTCTCTTTTCAAACTGTCTTCCTATGAAAGTTTCCCATGCCTCTAACCACTTTTCATCCTGCTCTTCTATTACTCTACATCACAGCAGAAAACAGCCTTATCCTAATTAAGGCTGAAAGTGCTCCTCTAATCTGTAGCTGATTTTCTCAAGGGCTCAGAAATACATGTTTATGAATGCAGCCCCACAGATTTGATATGAATCACAGACACAGGACAGTGCTGGAAGTCCAAGTGCACAGTCATTAGAGATAGGGGTCATGACATCTAGCCCCTCTCTGAAAAAAAGAGTTCTGATTTCTTAAAAAAAAAAAAAAAAAAAAAAAAGAAAAGAGATAAGACCCTTATCTCTTTTCCTCCAAAAATGCCAGGAATTCAAAACATATGGTGGGTCATCTTCCCCTGAAGGCGTTCCTGGAAGGATGCAGCCGGTGTTTCCAAGGCTGACAAAGGGTGGTTGCTGCTGCATGGAAGGCAAAGGGCACTGCTGGGATGTGCAGGAGGAAGAGCAACACTTTCCTGGTGCTGACTTCTCCATCCTCTGGTGCTTCACAGAGAAGACCAGGCATTGAGGTGGCACAGGCAGGTTTCTGCTGGGGGAGAGCAGAGACACCAGGAATGTGTCTCAGTGCCCACCCAGGGCACTCAGCACCCCCCAGATGCCTGCAGAGCTGCCCACAACAGCCCTCCCTCTTCTCCTCAGGGTGTGCTGGGACGTGGTCTGGAGCAGGAGGAGATGTGCCCCCCACCCTCAGCCTTCCTCACAGGAGGGGTTTTGGACAGGGCTGTGTTGAGCAGCAGCCATGTAATGCAGTGAAGCAGGACTGGAGGAACTTGATTTAAAAACATGCACAGATCAGCCCTGCCTTGGCAGGGGTCTGCCTGCCAGTGCCCACCTCAGCGTGGCACAGCACTGCAGTGTGATGTTACTTGTGCCATGAAGGGGCTCACACCAGCACAGAGCTGGCAGCAGTGTTAGGAAAGCCAGAGGCAGCAGCTAGTTTTGGGAGCTGTGTCCATCTCCCATTGCCATCATGGTGAGTGGGAGATGGTGTGCTGGCACAGCCATCGAGGTGCCAGTCTGTCATTGAAGACTTCAGGAGGCTTTTTAACCTTCTGCTACTCAAACCATTCCAAAAAACATTTTTCACTGGCTTTGCTGGAAGTGCAGAACTGGAAATAAAACCTGCCTTCAGCAGATGCTGGTGTGAAAATGCAGAATTTATGAGATGTCAGAGCAGGAGCAAGGAGATGCTGGGAGTGTCTGTGGTTTATACTAATGTCCATAAGAACGAAGTCAGTCTGGTAAGTTGGAAAAGAACATGTTGATGTCCTTGCCTCTTTGTTCCTTTGCTCAAGTAGAAAATCTCTCCTCACTCCTGTATGAAATTGTTGAAGTATTTTCTGTGATGTGACATTTCTGCTCAAGCTGTAACAAATGACATTCTTTAATAGCCAGTCTTTGTTGCTTTTGATACATACCACTTGCAGGGGATCTATTCATTGATTTATTTAGTTTTTATTTCTCTGAACAACAGGAGGAAAATTGGCAAATTTTCCCTTTCTCTCCCTCTCCCTATTTTCAGCCACGATAATGACAAACCCCGAGGTACTAGGAAACTCATCAAGACCAACTCAGCTAATATTTGTGTTTATTCTTCCACTTAGAGTGAAAGGCTTTCATTTAGAAATAATTTCATATAATAGTACTGAATAAAGAGAACTCCTCACATCTGCCCTTTGGCAGAATGGTTTCTTTGTGCTGGGATGCTTTGGTTTGTACTTTCTTGGAAAAGCTGGGGTATATTTCCTCTCAGAGCAAAAGATTATAACATTTGCTGTGGTGAGAAAGTGTCTGGAGGACCATCACAGGCAATAACAGCACTTTTTAGCTGATGGGGCCTTTAGCAGAAGAAGCTGCAGTAACTGTACATGTGTGTGTACATGTTATATAGTGAGAATCTAAAAAAATAGCAGTACATAGAACAGGGCCATGTTGGGTCACTCAATAACAGGGCAATACTAAGAACATGAGGATATTTCTTCTATGTGTCCCTTGTCACACTGAACCCAGGTTGCCACATGCTTGCTTGGAGGCTGCCAGCCCCTTTGAGACCTGCTGGCTAGGGGAACAATGAATAAGGACTCTGAAATAGGAACTTGCTGCCTGTTACTGCAAGTTGGAAGGATTTTCACTTACCTTAGTTGCATAAGACAAGTAGACCTACACTGAGTTATGCCATTTCTGCTAAGAAAGAACAACAAAGACAAATTTTAACATTTATAAATTTCTGCTGGGTTTCTCCCACCACCCCTGGGCAGATGCTTTCTGATCAGAGGTACTTTTTACAATGAAGTGGGGAGTTTTGCTGTGGTTTGTTGTGGCTGGTGCAGGAGTTTTTAACAACCTTGTGTAACCTGGTGTGTTTCTGGGCACAAGAGCACATTCTCTGTCACAGGAGCTGCACTTCAGGAAGCCTGAAGAAGGGTCACATATTTTGGGGTGTATGGATTTCTGCTATCACTCCATACACCTGTCTTCTGTGCCTAGATGCAGTACTGCCTAGCTAGATCATGTCCACCAAATTATTTAATCTCCCTTCTTCTACTTTCTGCAGTTAGACAGGAAGTTAAATAGCTCAAGACCTCCTGTTTCCTCTGCTTGCATAGAGTATCTTGAACACCTGCAGAGAAAATTACAATCAAGAATATATACTAAATTAGAAATAAAATGCCTCCCCTATCACACAGAACTTGGATGGTGTAGTTGTAAAATGAGATCCTGGAAACAGTTCATTCTGTTACAGGGAATAACTGCCTTCACTTGATCTCTTTCATCCCTAGGGCTTAGGAATTATTTTTTCCTTTTGCAAGAGTTATTGTAACCTGTCCTCTTCCACATGAAAAGGTGAAGTAGCTCCAGACTCAGACAGAAAGGCTGTGGAGCCATGGCCCTTTCCAGCTGTGCCCTCTGTCCTCTTTGCTCCAGTTGTCAACCTTTCCCATTCTTCTTCTCCAGCATCTGCTGTCTATTTTGATCAAACCAAGGGTGCCTCTTCCTTTTCCTTTAATTGTGCTGAAAAAATGAAAAGCATTTGGCTGGGAAATGTTTCCTCAGAAAGTCAAAAATATGTTTCATAAGCAATACTGAGCTTTTGGCTTCCTGCAGAAAGATCCTGGACAAGATCCTTTTCTCTTCTCCTGTCTGTCCCCTTAGAGGGTAAGTGCTGCAACTGATTCATCCAGAAGGGAACCACTTCACTTTTCTCTTACCTAGTGACTGATTCACAGCAATAATTTGAGAAAGGATCATTTCACACAGCACGTCTAGCACCATGGGTCAGCACCACATTTGACAAATTCTCCTCTCCTCCACTCTTTATACCTTCTGATCAATTTCATTTTAAGATTTTCTATAAAAAGCACATTGGTGCCTAGTGAAGGGAGGTAATTAGAGCTGTCTCTTTAGGACATTTTCAGGTTTCTTCATTGTCACTGGAACTGTGTCCATGTGAAGATCAAAAATGGATGTCTTGATGTCCGGTGTTAGTGCATCCCAAGGGGTCTTTTTAAACTTGTTTGCTTTTGAGATTATTTTGCTGGTGAACTGAGACCATAATATTGATAATGTCTTCCTGAATGAGTAGGTAGAATAGAATTAGGAGATGAAGTTCTTGCCTTCATAGTCACTCCACTCCAGTCCAGCTCTCCATTGTCTGTCTTTGCCCTAGTGGATGTCACAGGAGGCTTTTTGTTGGTGGGGACATTGCAAGCTCATCTGAGCTGACCTGAAGCACAGCTATCTCCACAGGCCATCAGGGCTGTGTCAGCTCAGCTGTGAGTGTCTGCAAGGCTGGAAATACTGCAGGCTCCTGGAGCACCCTTTCCAGTGTGTGAACACTTTTACAGAGCAATCAAAGGCTTCTTTGGGCCTTTGGGATGGTTGGTAAGGGAATCTGGAGCACAGGTTATTTTTTCCTCTCTCTTTCCAGCTGTGGCAGTGACACTGAAAAAAGCAGATGGAGCCAGTCTATTAATACATGTCTCTGTGGCTGGTGTTGCTGCCAAAGAGTTTGTGAAACCTCCTGGGACCCCACCTGGAGTGCTGTACAGACACAGGAAATACGTAGGATGGTTGGAGGGTGGACAGAGCAGGGCCATGAAGATCATTCAAGGACTGGAGCCCCTCTCCTGTAAAGACAGGCTGAGAGAGCTGGGGCTGTTCATCCTGGAGAAGAGAAGGCTCCAGGGAGACTTCATTGCAGCCTTTCAGTACCTAAAGGGGACTCTTAAGAAAGATGGGGACAGACTTTTTGCAGGGTGTGTACTGATAGGACAAGAGGTAATGGTTTTAAACTAAAAGAGACTAAGTTTAGGTTAGATATAAGGAAAACATTTCTAACAATGAGGGTGGTGAAACACTGTCACAGACTGCCCAGAGAGGTGCCACATCCTTGGAAACACTCAAGGCCAGGTTGGATGGGGCTCTGAGCAGCCTGGTCTAGTTGAATAT
>VZTT01019342.1:0-41353 GCA_013400855.1 Buphagus erythrorhynchus | reverse complement strand
ACAAACCAGGGGGAAAGGCTAACCTGCCTATGAACCAAGAGCTAAAGCAGAATGGCTTAGAATGCACCAGAGCAGGATGGCTTAGAGAGAAAGCACACACCTGCACAGCCAGGACGAGCAAGGGGCTCTGCCTTCCCTGTCATAACCAAGTGGTTTGAGAAGGTGCAGACTGTGTGTGTTGGGGCTTCAGCCACCCTCCACAGCCAGTGCAATGGTAGTTAGGGGCAGGAGTGAGGCGTGGAGGAGGAGGGAAGGAGGGCTCTGCCTGCCCCGGCTGACAGCAATGCTCCCGAGGACAGGCAGAGACCCTGCTGCCAAAAACAGGTCAGAGGAGGAGAGGGAAATTCCCCAAGGGCTTTTCCAATCCACTGGTGACAAACTGCACTTGATAGCCATGCTAGGTAAGGTGTACCCTGCCCAAAACTGTCATAGGGAAAAGCATCATAGAATCATCATCATAGAATCATAAAATGATTTGGGTGGAGAGGGGACCTTGAAGACCCTCTAGTTCCAGCCCCTTGCCATGGGCTGGGAGACCTTCAACAGACCAGGTGCTCAGAGCCCCATGCAGCCTGGCCTTCCAAAGGAGAAATGAATGAAAGTTCCTCTATGGCTTATGAAACAGTCAAAATGAAAACCAAGCACATATTTGTTTGTGCCATCCCACGTCTCTTCACCCTCACCAACAGTGCTTATCAAAAGAAGGTTACTTGCCTTTCCCTGTAATGTAATAACCTTGGGGTTATATTTTGCCTTGAATTAGGTGACATAATGAAAGAATCATCTCACTAGCACAGCCTATTTCCCTTCATGCATGTGAGGATTTCCTGCTGGCTGGGGTTGCATTTCCCTGTTTTGTTTGTTCTGTATAAATGTGCAGTTTTATGGCATAGGGTTATTTCAGGCAGAACAAGACATCTCCTCTGCAGGACAGTGTTTGTAGCTGGTATTTGGGAGAGCCTTTGTGAGCCTTCCTTAGGGCTCATAAAGTACTGTAATGCTACATGGCACTAAGCACACATCATCAGTTATGCTGCTTCTGGATCTTCCCCTCCCTTCCCCAGATTGTTCCTTGCCTTCTGCACACAGGTTTTATATAAATTGCATTTCCATCTGTTTGGCTTTGTGGACGTGTGTCAGATTCCCTTTCCCATGCTGAGTTACAGTAGCTCTTCACTTAGCCCTTACACACATCCTACCTCTTTGATATCCATAAGTAAATAAAAAAAAAAGAGGCCTCTGATCCATTGACACATCCTCAAATATTTTAAAATTTTTCTTTGAAACAAACCCCTGCAATTTCCAAACATTTTCTGCAAATCCAAAAATGCCTCTACAAATATTACTTCACCTACATAGAAATGTTATGACAACATCAAATAAGAATAGATTTGATCTTTCCCAGACCAGGAAACTGAGTGATGGCCCATTTGGCTGCTCTCTTTCCTCTACAATTTGCAGGCAAAGGAGACAGAAGGACCTGGAGATGCTGTTTGCTCATTGTGAGACGTGGTTATTCACTGTTAGTTGATACATAATTAAGTTAGCTCTGTTTCTCTGCTTCTTCCCTGGGAGCTGCCTTGGGAGGTGCTGCGAAAGCTCATAAGTTTCAGGGATACAGACAGCCCTGCTAGCAAGAAATTTACCTCCCAGCAAGACTATTCATGTCAAACAAAAATTGCCATGCAGACTGGACAAACTCCACTGTACCAACAAGCCACCAAAACCAGAGCACCGTGCCTTGGGAGAGCAGCACCAAACCCCGGGGCTGCAGAGGGGAAGGAAGCAGAGCTCCATCCATGCTGTGGGTCACTTCTGGTGGCACAAGATGCACTTGGTTGTCTCCCTGTGAGTTAGGAAGTGGCCTGATGCCACAAAAACCCCTTCCAGTAGATGCCAGTGTCTTCCAAACAGGCACAGGGTGCACTGGTGGGTATTACATCAGTGGAGACTATTGCAACATACATGTTGTGCTTTGCTGAGAGTCACCTTCCCCTACTGCTGTGCTGAGAGGGCTGTGAGGATGACACAGCTGTCTACCCCTTTCCTTCTCTCCCACAAATATTCTTTATTTAAAACATCTCCCACATACACGTTTATTTTAACAATTCTTGTATTAGCAATCACGTGTTTACACTGCACTCCTGTTTTACTGGAACTTGAAGAAATGTTAACCATTGCTTCTACCACCAGCTTGTGGAGGGGTGAGTTCTAACATGGGCTTTTTACAATTTTTCCCCCTTGAGGAGCAGTGCACAGCTCTGGGCTCTCACACAGGAACAGGTGCTGGCCAGCTGACAGTAAGTGGAGAAATCTCAGCACGCAGTGACACTGAGCACAAACCCCACACAAGCAGGAGCCCAGTGCTGAGGGTAACCACTGTGACACCAGAGGAGGAGAGTGGCAGATAAACTGTTGTGTGTCTCCCTCCAACAATTCATCCAGGATTATATCACCTTCCAGATCGCATCCAAAGAAAGCACATTGCTGATGGCAGGATATTAGTTCTGTGGATATGCACATTATGAGTTGGCCATATGTGGTGTGAAGCCACCTGCCATTTCTTGCTCTGGGAATGAGATCATTAAAAAAAAGGGTGGAGGGAGAGGAAAAGTGTATTTCCTGCAAACACAGCATTGCCTTTCTAAGCATACCAGATGTGTATATCCTGCAAAGAGTCTACAACAGACACCTAACTAAGCCTCTTTAACACGAGGTTAAAGAGCAAAAAGCCCAGTTTTCCCCATTTTTGGGATAAAAGAGGCAGGGAAGGTTTCTCTGCTCACTCCCTTCCAAGCAGCTTCACAGTCATGTCACTGGGACAGCCATGGCCATGTGAATGTAAAAGCATGCTGAGGAAAAATGAAGGATGTGGTCATCCCTGAGATTATCAGATAACAAGGCTACTGAAGCCTTTTCCATATCCCCTGCCTATCTCATCCCTTCTCTCAGTGCTCCTGTTTGTGTTGACAGCAAGCAGGTGCTTTTGATGATAAACCCAGGAGATTTTTCTGTATTATTTGGCATTAGAGAGTGGGCAGCAGCAGCAGCCTGCCTGGGAAGAGCTGCTCCATGCTCTGCCCCTATAGGATCCCCTCAGATAGTGGGCAGGGCCACCCTGAGCACAAGGATCCCCTTGTCCCCAAGAGAGCCTTTATTTGTTCCCCACTGCCATTCCTGCTCCAGTCTTGCCTCCTACTGCTGTGGGTGTTCCAAACAAACCTGGGCACTTGCTCCAGTCAGCAGAACTGCCTGTGTCCCTTCCAGCTGGTTTATTTTTGCTTTCTTTATCCCTGCCAAGAGGAGGGAGCCTGTGGTGCTTTTGAGCTGTACTCCAAGAAGCTGCTAAACAGCAGGCATCTGTTCTCTTGGGGCTGCCTTGGGAAGGCATTTCTCAGGGATACAGGCAGCATGACTCAGGCAGGCACCTCCAGGCACTTCACCCTGCTCTGGAGCATGGAGTCACTTGGAATGGCCAAGGAATCAATCCCCAGCAGCTTCTGCAGGGGAGCAGCCCAGCCTTGGCTGCCCTTGCCATCACTGCCACTGCTCCAATGTACTTTATCCCTCACTGAAGGGCTAAAGGATGGTGTTTAGCTACTTCCTTCCTTGTTCACAGACACATGCCCTCTGGGGGCTGGCATCTAGCTGTGCTTTGCTGATCCCACAGAAGCAAGTTGATGGTCTCTGTTCAGCTTCCAAAGCATCACACAAGGGATGAGTCTGCTCTGTCCTGTTAATTAATTTATGTCAGTGAGAGCCTGTGCACTGCCATTCTCCTAAGTCTGCAGTGTGGGCCCCTTTGAGGCAGCTACAGACAGCCTCCAGGTCTTTATCACCCACACACATCTGTCTCACAAGCCTGCTTTGCAATGGACAAACTAAGGGACAGACTGGAAGCCACCACCACAGTGTTCTGTCTGACTGAGAGCAGTTTGCTTGTCACCACAGAGCCAGAGCTGAGCTTTTCCAGCCTGAGTCAAGTGCCAAGCACTTCGTGCATGTCATCAAAGGCACGACTGGAGATCTGCAAACCTGCACCTGCATGGCATGGTCTGCACCTCTAAGGATGCTGGTGCTGCACCCAAAGGCTTCCTGCTTCCCTTGCTGCAAAACCAGCCTGGTACAAGCTGGGAGAGCTGGGGGCTGTGCTGGCTTGTGAGGGGGCTGGCAGGTGAGGAAGGGTGGTGAGCAAAGTGGGTTTTTCCACTGCCAACCTATATGGAAAATATTTAAAGCAGAGAAAGAAAACCACAAACCACAAACCAGACTGAAAGGAAACAACATGCCCAATAGGGTGGGCTGTTTTGGTTTTGTTTTTTTTTAGAAATCGAAACTGTACAAATTTAAGGAGGTTGAGCTCTACACATTTTTCCAGTGTAAACAGGCTACATCAGCCAACAATTTGTTGTATGTGACTTGTCACATTTTCCTGCCTTTGCCTTTATGCTGAACAATGCCACTTCCAATTGCTGATACCACATATCAGCCATGTGAAGAAAAATGGCATATGGTTTTTTCAAGTAGGTTTGTATTTCTTGTGTACTTGGTAGATACCAATTTCTTTCCTGTTCTAGGGAAAAATATTTTGTTTAAGCTTCAGCATTATGAAATAATCCATTACATGGTAGAGGAGATTGCCTCCCAACTTCACTTAGAAACAGAAAGTGATTCTATAATGTGTAAGCAAAAGCCTCATCCTGTCGTAATCTGCTTTACCAGCCCTGTGCCTGTAGGTTGCAGAAATGAAGAAATGTAAATATTTGAAGGAGGAAAACAGAAGGGGTAAGGGCACAGCTGTCTAGCACCCTTGGGGTCTGCTGCCACTTCCATAAGGAGCCCTGCCCCACTCTGCATCTGTGCAGTCCCAAGCCCTGGCCCTTAGCATTGCCTGCCAATCCCTCCCAAACCCAGGCTTCACCCCTGTGCAGTGCCTGCCTCTCAGAGGCAGCAGAAACAGCCTGTGGGATGGGGTTTTCCCAAATACTGAGCTTGCATGGCTGTGTTTTCTCAGTTGTTACCTGTTGGAGCAGCAATTTCAGTCCATCGTGGGTATTCTTGTCTTCACTCACAAGTGAACAGGGGTCACCAGGGGATCACTGGGGGCTGGTCTGAAAGGAGAGCAGGCAGGGAGCATTCCCCTGCAGGCTGGGCTGGACACTTTCCAACTTTTCCAGCTGAGCCAATCTTCCCAAGGGCCAAGGAGGCCCTGCCTGGGGCCCATGTGCCACTTTCCAGGTTTGGCTGTCACCTCTCCAAAGAGCAGAGCCTGCTCCAGGATGCTGAGGATGGCTGTACTACTCCAGTGGTGCCTGACAGCCTTACCAAGGAGTCAGCAGTGCAGGGAGCTCTGAGGGAAGCTGATTAAG
Source organism: Buphagus erythrorhynchus (assembly GCA_013400855.1). NCBI lineage: Eukaryota > Metazoa > Chordata > Aves > Passeriformes > Sturnidae > Buphagus > Buphagus erythrorhynchus. The sequence continues at coordinate 35,984 of VZTT01019342.1, read as the reverse complement.
CTCTTATTTATTTAGATATATGTAAAGTAGGCTTGCAGCTGGGGAGAAATAGATGCTGCCTATTGCACAGGCAGCATCTCTTGCCTCTGATTTAAGCAAAGCCCTGAAGGACTGAAGGGATAAATATATTTCTTTGACCTAACTCTTCCTCCAAGTACATTGTGACAAGTGGCTGGTGATTTGGCCATGAGTTATCAGGGGACATTTGTGCACAGGACTTGGATTCATCTGCCAGTAAACTGAGCTGGCTTACCATAATTTTGACCTTAGGACAGTCCTAGCTGGTTCCCTCATTGATAGACCCTATTACTGGTAGAAAGCCCTGTGCAGGTAGGCAGTGGCATTTCAAAATATTGCTTGTCTAATAAGACCCAAATGATGCCATGGCAATAGCAGCAGCAATCCTGGACATGGATTCAGACCTGAAATATTAAATCCCTTTGATGCTCACGGTTCAGCAGTCAGCACAGTGAATAAATGTTTGTGCCCAGAGCAATGGAAAGGGACGAGGCTGTGATTCATCATGGCAGCACAGAAGTCTCTGGGAAGCACAATTTGGCCTCCTCATCCCCCCACCTGAATCTCTCTGGTCTAAGCACTGATGCTGTCAACTCAGTTTAAGTTCAAAATACTTCTGTGCTTCTTTTTGGTAAGGGGCCACATGTGCTACAGGCTGGCAGGCTCCACATAAAAGGCAGCCTGGGCAGGAAAAGGTGGAGGAGAGGAAGTGTGGCAGGCTCTGTTGATGTAACAGAGACTTCCTGGGCAGCTCTGTCTCCTGCCTATGTCTGGCAGCAGGTGAGAGTGCAAAAGAAGCTGAAGGAAGAAAATGAACAGGTGAGTCAGTAGGCTCACAGAGCCTTGGACACAGAGATAGTAAAAGCACAGTGCACTTAGTGATGTCTCTCCCCTCCTGCTCTCTCAGCCTGGGTCTCTGACACATCAGTACAGTATTACTGCAGAGTATATTTCTCCTGTACTGTTAAATACCTGCTGTGGATTGCTTGATCCACGTCTTCTGTGGCTTACTGGAAGAGGCCTGATAAACACAGGAGCAAATAGGCAACTATGCCCAGTAGGACACTCCCAAGCAAATAGTAGAGTTGACATGCTGTTCACTGAGGAATTGCCCTGGAGCCTCAGGGGAGAAACCAAAGCCAGATAAGATTTACCATGAAAATTCAAGGACCTTGTGCACATTCTGTGCAGGTCACGTGCAGTGACTACACCATGACACAACATGTCTTCACCAGCCTGGTTAGTAGCCTAGTTTCAAGATGTCACCTGTTACTAAAACAAGGGGCTCTCCTACATTATGATAATATAATAATTGGGAACCAGGGGTACTCTGTGACTCTCAAAGACAGCCTGAATCAGACAGCTTGATCTATCCTTCTCCTCCTTACATCTTGTGCTTCTGGATCCTCAGATTTCACCTAGACAAGTGACAAGTCTCTTCTGTGGACATAGGGTGTCAGGCAAGTAAATGATCCATTTCCTCATCTTTCACCACGACTGACAACACTGCCTGTGTGTCAGCCTGGGGGGTGGAGATATGTGGAACCACAGCAGATTGCCTCCCATCATGGGTATGAAGCCATGAACAAAAATGTGAGCGTTTTCTCGAAATGAAAGTTCCCCCCAGAAGGGAAATGTTGGCAAATGCATTTGTTTCTAGCATGGCAAGTTGGACATGTCCAAACTCTGATCTTGGGATGTGATCTGGGACTGAATGAATGTATGTCAGAGCAGGATGTGTGATGCACCAGGTTTACAGGTCATGAATTGTGGCTGCAGGGTTCCTGTGGGCTAAATTTCCCAGGTGAGGCTATGAAAACGAATGAGTCAGTCCCTGAAGCCCTGGAAAAAGTTGAAGGTGCCCTTGCAGGCAAGAAGGACAAAGTGTACTGACTGCCATTCTGGAGTCTGCTGTTTTGGTACTGCCAGCTTAGTTTGGAGCACAGACTGCCAGAAAGCTGGCAAGAACTTCTCACATAGCACTTCCCAGAGTCAGTTTTAGACTCAGAAAAAGTGAAATAAGGATGATAAGATCTGCTGTCTGCCCTGTTGAGGATCAAAGTCCAACCATGTTCCAACAAGCTTTTCTAATTTTCACACTTCTGCAGTATCAGAGATGCTTTTCTAAAGCACACTTCAGAGCTGTGCCCAGTGCAACCCACTGCCTGATGTGCAAAGTGGATGAAGTAAATGCATATTACATTTCATTCTGTTTGTAATTAACAAGACATTTTATGGCAAGTGAAGCTGATTGTCTCCAAAGATATTAGATATGGGAAACATAGTTGACAATTTAATGTGGTAGGACATAAAATTGGTGCATTAGAGCAGGCTAGAGAGGTTTTGATGAACTGATGTCCTTATCCAGTCTGGCAATAGCTAGAACACGTAACCATATAAACAAATACCTTGCTCTTGTGGGCAGATGCTCCCTTCTGAGATGCTTTAGAGACACAATTTGCCACTGACAGCATTATACAACCAGGCAGAGATGCTACATGCCAGGGATTTAGGGCTAAATTGTGCTACCTAGAGCTAGCTGCATGCATTTTTGCCCTTTCTCACCTGTTTCACAAACAAGTTGCCAATGCACTCATTCATTACCTGAGCTTCTTCCCCTCTACAGCAGTGCAGCCTGCTCCTGCTCTAATGCATCCTACACTGCAGTGTTGAATGCACTGAAATGGTGAATCTGAGAGTCCCACTTGTGACTTCTTCCACTATAGCAAGAAACACTGAAAAGTTGTTTAAGATCCACCAGGCACTCTATATTAAGATCTGTGAGAGAAGAACAAATTGTGTCGTTCACATGAATAATCTCTCCCATAAGGAGGCTCTTTGAACAATGGAGATACAATGAGTGCTATAATTATATAAACTGCAAACAATCAAATCATATCATTAAATAAAACAATCAGGCCTAAATGACTGCAAGCTGTGTAGAGGTGCATATACCTCAGCATCTACAGAGCATGTCTTTTCCAGAGTTGTTTGAGGTATTGGATTCCTGCCTCACACAGCTTGCACCAGATATCCTCTTAAATCAACCTCAGATCCCATAAATTGACATTTTCAGGGTCTGTCCAGCATAAAGATCACCACAAGATAATCATGCAGAGATTTATCCACCTTCTTAGCTGGATTTTGCTGGCTGATAGGAACCTAGAGTGAACACAGTGTTGCTGTTATTTGGGCTCAATTACATAACTTCAGTTAAATTATCATTTCAAATTGGAGTAGGTGTATCAATGTGTACCATCTCCACACCTTGACCATATATTTTAGAGTTATGCCAGATAACTCTGGCAAGTTCTTTTTAGGAACTTTCTGTACCTAACAGCCCCAAACCCATGTCACCTTGTCTCTATCAGGCATTGGGATATCCATTGTCTCCTCACATATGTTTGTTTCCAAAGTAAACTGATAAATTATAAGAAGTAGGGAACAGAAGCTCCCATCCATTATAGAGATACTAAATTTGATGCTACCCATCTGTTTGATCAGAAGAAGCAGGTTTCATGGGTTATTTGCAGCCCATGAGGGGATAAGATTTGCTGAGACCTGGGACAGGCATTATTTTTACCTGAAAATTGCAGAACTGTGACAGACAGAGTACCATGAGCAGAGCAGAGGATTAAGTAGTTCATTTATCAGGACCAGGGGTTGCAGGAAATCCCAAAGCTGGGAATATATTCAGCAGAAAGCTTGATGGAATATGTTTAGGAGATATTTCATGCTGCACAACCAGCAGTTTAGGAGGGGGCAAGTAAGCAGGGAAAGCTTGGCACAGGAACAGGACTCAGTTTTGGGAAGCCACTGGAATAAAATGTTTTCCTCTGAAGCTTTTTGAGTTGGAGTAACTAGCTACAAAACTGAGGAGCAGAAGTGCCTTGCAGTGAGACCACAGTCATAGGAGTCTATCTCTAAATATAGTAACTGCTTCATTAGGCCTTGCAGTAAGGGCAATGTAATTTTTTTATTATTATTATTTATTTATTTATTTATTAGTTTAATGCTTGCCTATTGCAAAGGGTGACTCGGGGGACTGGCAAGTTATCATATTTCCTTTCTGCTGGGAGCAATAGGCTGAAAGGGGGCTAATGCTCCTCTCCCACTGCTCAGGGCTCTGATGCAAGACCAGAGATCCCCAGGGGCCTGCAGGCTGCTCTCCCACTAATCAGCAAGACCATTTTCTGAGGCATAAATCCCATGGCAAGGTCATCATAAAGCATCTCTAGATTGTAAAGCAGCCAGTTTCCAGTACTGAGGATGATCAATTTTGCATTCATGGTCGGCCTCATAGGACCTCAGGGTACTCTGTGGGCTGGCTGCTCCTGTAGAATATCTCTGGGGTTTGAATGCATGCTTCATACATATGTACAAAGATAACAGCTGCTTCTCCCAGGCTTTCTTCCTCTCTCTTGTCTATGTAAAATTATCTATCTTTCTGAAGAACTGCAACAAAGAAGAAAATGGCAAATTTAAGTTTCCTTCACATTTTTAACCCCAGCATAATATAATTTCCACCAGTGCCTGCTGTGCAGTTGTGAATCTCCTTAATGTGCGTCCTCTGAGTCATGCTAGTTCTTTTGGGATGAATGGAGGAGAATACAGAATTTATACCAATGTGGCCAGGAAATGGGAGAATAATCAATTTTATCTCTAGTTCTCAGCTTTTTCTCTGCTCCCTACACAGCCATGAAGGGCTGTCCTTAGACCACACATTGAGGTTCATGGTGTGTGGATCCTGTTCAGACACAGGCAACAGGGACAAGCAGAGATAAGAGCAGTGAGAGAAAAGACAGCCCAGCACTGGCCTTCAGAAAAAGTAGATTTATTTGCAGCATTAGTGTAACACCAGTGGGGAAGATAACTTTTTCTGCAGTTCTTAAATCTACTCAGCTCCTGCCTGGAAAGAAGCACCTCAAAGCAGAGGATATGTCCTGCCTTCTCTCACAAACCCAGACAGAAATGCCTGTTCTGGTTTGACAAGGCAGGATGTGTCCTTGCTTTGCAAGGAGGGCCATTAAGAGTTGGATTGCTGGCCACTAAACTGTGTCTGCCTGGGTTAACAGATGGGGCTCTGAGACAATCATTTGTTGCTGTTATTTATTCTGAGCTAAATTTGAATGAACCATCTTTACATAAAATCACAACTTTGTCCTCTCAACTGCTGCTCTTTAGCATAAAGCCAGGCAATAACACTGCAGTGAGTAGAGCTCAGTCAAGTTTTAACTTTGCATAAATCAACAAATCTACAAGGGCCAGGGCTGGCAGCAGACCCGAGGTTTCCCAATGTGTGGGTCTACTTTGCCATTTCCTGCCATTTGGAAAACCTTTTAGCTTTTTCCCTGGTTACAGATATCTCACAGATTTGGGTTCTGGCTCCAGCAAACTGTTCCCTTCTCCCAGCTCCTGTTGTAAGTGAAGGTTTCCTCAGCAGCAGCCAGCACAAGAGCTTGTTTTATAATCCAGCATTAACTCCAGCAGTCACGGTGCTGTGCAAGAAGACATGCAGCACTCATGTCTCTCAAATTAACTTGCCTCCTGGCTCTGCTCCTTCCTTGCCTGGTCTCTGTGCTTTCCTTTCTGTGTTTTTGTACTCCTGTCCCCACTCCAAGATACTCTTCCTTGTCACTCTGTATGTTTTGGTTTTGATTCAGCATTAGGCACACTCTGTTTGTCACTGGGGAAGCCTTTGCAGGACAGGTTGCTTCATTTAGAGGAGTCTTCTGAGAGACAGAGATGAGATTTTTTTTGCTTTCAATATCGAAACTAGCACCACTTGTGCTTTAATTATGTGAAAGCAAGCTGGTGAAGAATTTGATGCTGATAGATGACAGTTGAAGGCTGCCAGCTCAGGGCAGGCTCCCATTCCAGGCAGAGAAAGCAGCTCTCCTCAGGTATTTGCCTGTTCCCACCTTTCTCAGCGAGCTCAGAGTGCAGTTGTGAGCTGTATATATTAAATACCTGTATATGACAGAGTCATATATATATATATTTGACAGTGAACCAACATAAGAGTCATCAACCAAAAGAACATGAATATCTAGAGACAGGTGGTGCTCAACACATTAAAATTCTGATTTGTGGAAGACAGGTTTGGGGCACTGGGTTGTCTAAGTATGAAACCTATTTAAAGATTTTACAACTTTTGAATTTATCTCCTTGGTAGTGGACAGAAAGCTGCAAAGAGCTCCTTGAAGAGCTCCTTTCTTTACTTCTGTCTCCACAACATCCTCAGCAGGCCACCAGGACACCCCCAGCAGGAATATGGGCTTTGGCCCACAGGCTGCTGTCAACTTGGGCCTCTCATCTAGAGGCTTCTGAAGACCAGCAATATTCTACCCAAATTCACATCTTTGGGTTGCTTTTCTTCTCCTTTTCTGCTTCACAGTGACACAAGGAAGAGGGTGATGATATAAGCAATGAATAAGAAAAAGTCGGTCTCCCCACAACATCCCAAATAATTCTTGAAGAACATCCCAGATAGAGATGGGGACAACAATTAGTGAAGGATATAAATAGTTTTCCTCTGGGAAGGCCCAGCCTGAACAAGGATGGTGTACAGAATGTCTGCAGAGGGTTCTGAGCTAAGCCAAGGTTAGCATGGGCTAGCAGCTGGCACCTCTCAGCCTTTCTCTGATAGAGATCAGGGACTCTTTTCAGCTCCCCAAGCACCTGGGTTATATTTACACACCTGCATTTTGCCTCCTGAATGGGCTTTTTTGGACAAAATCTTGTTTTATAAGCGCCCCATGGATTGCAAATGCCTGCAGAGAGCAGCTAGCCCCGTGCCCTGGCAGCTAGCCCCGTGCCCTGGCAGCTTTGGCTGTACCTGCAGCAGAGCCCAAAGCTCCTGGCAATGCTTCCTGCAGTGTGCAGGCAGACGAGACCAGCAGGTGCTGAAACCACCACACTGCCTGATGACACTGTGCAGTGTCACCACAGCAGGAAATTATAGACCCTGTCACTTATTCAGAATTTTTAAAAGGATTAAATTTTTGCACTGATGGGATTTGCATGTGAAATGATGCTCACTAGGAAATAATTATGAGATAAGGCCATCACTGTGCTTCAAGGCGAGGCTGATTTCCATCTGCATCAGAAATCCCTGCCTTCCCACTCTTGGAAACACACTCTGATGGTTTAGGTGGTGCTTTTGCCCCTGGTCATTGAGTCAGACATGAGTGTCCTGGTCCAGTAAGACCTTTGACCTGCCTTTAAATAGAGGACATGTGAGGGACCCGTGCTTTCCTCTAGTTTGGAGGTGAGTACAGAATTAGGTAGTGTTGCATGGTCTCCAGGTTCCCACGTGTGGCAGGATGTCTTCCCCCACCACAGATAGCTGGTGCATAAAGAGACATCCCAGGCTGAAAGGCCCAGCAAGGGCTCATCTCTGGCACCAAAAGGGCCCAGGCTTCAGCTAAGAATCAGCATTTTAGTCTGGAGAGCTGATGTGGGAAGAGATAAAGGAAACATTCTTGACTAAGAGATGCTGTTTTACAAACTATGAAAGAGACATGGGTTATCACAGAGGCAGAAGCCTTCTACACACACACCCTGAAAGTGTGGGAGACTTTCTCCCTGGAGTTTGGACACAAATCCGTGGTTACTTCCCTGGGGACTGAGGGAAAGGATCTGGATGTGTGCCCCACCAACCATTTGGTGAGATACACTGAATCCTAAGTTATATTATTTCCTCACTAGCTGTAACATTAATAGGTACCTTTGACCCTGTGCTGTATATCCTACTAGTAATCTCTTTTTGTCCTTATTCCTGTGTAGTGTTACTTTGTTTTAAGTCTTATGTCTGTTAGTTTGATGTCTATTGAATAAATATTGAATAAATAATTAATTCTATAATAGACTGAATGAGCCATTATTAAAGTAGAGTATGATTAGTAGTAAAGACCAGACTGGTGGAACCTGGCTTTTTCTCTATCCCATCATGAAAAACTTTCAGGAGGGGTTGTACAACATAAAATTTCTTCTATTGCAGAACACTCAAGTTTCCTCATTTTTTTTTCCAGCAAGCAGAACAAAAAAAGAAAGGGCAAGAAGAACATAACCCTGGCTGTGAGTACATTTAGAAGTGCCAAGAGTTTCTCTGTGAGAAGTGGACATGGAAACATTACTGAACCTGCTGGGAAGAGCACTTCAGCATTCTTACCTTGTTTGCATACTGAGCTCCTGGCAGGGCTTTTAGGACAGAGCTCTAAAGAAAACAAGCAAACCTCATAGTGTCTCAGCCAAAGTATAGCAACAGCTTCAATAGACCAGAGGAAATTGTTTTGATCTAGCTCGTTTCCTGTAAACCTAGAAGATTTGGAGATTTTTCTGAAAATAATTGCTTGGAAGCAAAGGAGTATTTATATATGTATATTTATGTATCTGTCATGGGGAGATTGGAGAGCTAGAGTGCATGCAGGTGCACCCCTCCACAGTGGCACTTGTACATGGCTATGAGAAGCCCTGGGTGACTCACAGCCACCTTCTCTGGCTCTGCATCACAGTCCTGCACCTCACAGCCTGGTTTCACCACGGAGAGGGCTCAGTCACAGCTCACCCTGGCTATTAAGAGAGCTCATAATGGTTTGTACAAGCTGGCCTTGTTTGCAAAACTCCCTTTCTGCAGAACTTTTTGCAAAAGTTTCTGCAGAAAAGCTCTGCTGAAACAGTATTAGCTAGGAAGTTAAAAAGGAGAAATACTTACAACCTCCTGCAGGTGAAATGGCATAAAAATACATGTAAAGGCAATACTGCCATAGTTCATAGCCAACCCAGTGAGATATTGATACCTGAACGGTCACAGCAGTGTGATTAAGAATCACTTTGTCTCCTACAGCCAGCAAAAATGTATTAGCAAAGGAAGCACACAGGTAATGCCATTATGCAGCACAGTAATTAAATAACACCCTTCAAAAGCAGAGCAGTCTCAGTGCCTCCTGGCATGCAGGCTCCTGCTCCCAGCCACCATCTCCTCCAGAGCAGCAGGTACCTGCAGGCTCTGCTTTCCCTTGGGAAATGCCAGGCACTTGGGAGCTTTTGTGTTCCCTCCAGAGGGCAACCAGGAGAGGCAAGGCTCCCTCTCCCCAGCCTGACTGCCCTGTTTCAGAGGGCAGAGACACTGGAATGCAGCAAGCCAGGCCCTCTGGATCCACTTTGGCAAATGCAATCACACTTCTGGCACTTCTGCAGTGCCACCAGGGACTGAGTTTGCAATGCCCTCCCCTGGGGCAGAGCCAGCCACTGAGAATGACTGGTCTCTTCTTGCCTGTCCTTGCTAATGGTGGAAATGATAGCCAGCTCAATGACTGAATTAATTAGCATTCCCACTTTGATCCCCTTTAGGATCAGAGTCCCGGATGTTTTGTGCAGGCATGGCTTTTACCTGCATCTCTTGGTGATATGCCTTTCCCTACAGGCTCCAGAATCATGCAGGAAGAATATAAAACCCCTCAAGCTTCTCCCTGGCAGAGGAGAAGCCTGCCTCTCTCTTGATTCCCAAGATAGCAGCTAGCAATGGCTTCCTGGAACAAAGATCTCCACATGTGCCTGCAACAAGCTCTCAAAACAGCACAGATGATGGGGACATGGAACCAAAGAAACAAAACCTTTTTACTTCCCCTTGTCTGTTTGCAAATGATTGAAAAAACAGACTCAAAAGAATGCCCAATTCAGCAAAACTCTGAATGGCATGGAATGAGCAATTCCTGGCACAGGCTGTGAATTCCAGGTCTGATTCATGCAAACTTGGATAAAACTGTGCAATGAGAGCTAGGAAAGGCAAGAGAGCATCACACTGGGCACTGAGCTGAGCAGCAGGTCTGGTTCATTGGGGTGCTTCACCTCTGCTTTACAGAAACATCAGCTCAGAAATGCTGCCTAAATGTGAGTGGTGGCTAACCTGCTTTTCTATCGCAGATCTGAACTGTAACTTTTCCACAAGGCGCAATTTAGGTAAAAAATGTTTCCATTTCTTGTGCTAGTGGCAATATGAGAAGCAAAGCAATGTGGAATTTGGTCCAAATAATTAAATTAGCAATTAAAAAAAAAGAAAAAAAAGAGTATCACCTCTCGTTTGAAGCAGACTCATTACCATGACAATGCAGTGAGGGAGGCAGAGGGGTAGAACAGCCCTACAATGCAAAGAGGCTCTCTCTCCCAGAGGAGCTTCCCAGCCAGCAGATGTGCAGAGAGCATGAGACCTGGCTCCCAGCAGGGTGGTTTGGGCCATGGTGTCAGCACCCCTGCTCCTCTCTCTGCCACCTCTTTTTGATGAGCCTGAGCTGCAAGGATTGGATCTGCCAAGGGATGAGTGTCAGGGTATGTGTGGTCAGTCTCGTGGCCATCAGGATGGTCACATTTTTCTTCAAGCATGTTGTTCCTGCTCAGAGGCAATCAGAACAAGGCCAGGCAAAATTTGCATTCCTCTTAATGAGAGGAAAAGACTTTGGAGAGAGCTGGCTCAGGACCTCCTGCCACAGAGGGAATTACCTTGTAGCACTGAGAACGAAGTGCCACGTGTGAATTCTTCACATAGTTGAGATTTTGCTGTCAATAAGGATCTGCCAACAAGCAGTCTGAAAAGAAGTAAAATGGTTAGGATGTCTTTAAAAGAAGAGCAGATCACAGCTTGGCACGAAGCTACTTTTGTTGGCAGTGCATAATTGATGTGAAATAAATCACAAGCCAAAAAACAGAGAAATCAGCCTGTTCTTTAGGGCACTGCCTCTAATGGGGGTTGAACGCTTTCTATTTCTGGCTGAATTATTCTGATGTGTGAAGCATGACAGATTGAATTGCTGCCCAGCATCTTATTAGGTTTATTTACTAAAAGGCAAAAAGCATGGGAAGACAAGATAATCATACCTGAAGTCTGCCTGCCCCTCCCCACTGTCTCCCTCACCCGACAGTGCCGAGTAAAGATTAATTTTATTACAGACCCACGAGAGAGGTGTCAGAGGCCCTTGGCAGATGGACTGTCATGCTGTGCCACTGTGGCATTGCCAGCAGAGTCCCTGTGGCTGTCCCAGAGGCTGGTGGCCCTCACCCAGGGGTTGGGACAGGAAAAGCCCCATACCCTGTGGGTGATCCAGGAGGCACAGCCAGGACACTGATGCTCTGCCCTGCTCAGCAGGCTGGGGCTTGCACTCTTGGGTAGAACTTGCTGTGCAGTCATCTTTGGGGGAGGCAGACAACAGGGAGGGGGCTGGGAGATTGCCAGCTTTTCTGGTTTTTTCTCATCTTTGAGAGACAATTCAGATTAAATCCCTTCTAACAGAGACTATTCCTCTACATACCCACATCTCCCCACCTGGAGAGTCCCCAGGCATTTCAGATGCATCCTCACAGCCATGCTCTGTGTATGAAATTACATCTGTAATGTGAACCCAGAGATGCCAACATGGAGAAATATGCTTATTAAAAACATACTTATTACTTTAAAGGAGTCCTCAAGCAGCATTATTATTAGGCTGTGATATTGCTGTTCACTCCCTCTTGCCTGTAGTGCTCTTTCAGAAGTTTAAAAAGAACATTTCTTTCCCTGCCAATTTTCTCCTTTGGTTTCACTAAACATTTAATGGTTAGTATGTTTCTATTCATGACTGCATTATTTTTGAGGAATTCAGCACTATGACAGGAAAGGTACTTGTGCAAGCTCTCAAGTGATGCTCTCACAGAGTTTTGTTCCAGGCTGTACCGAAATGAGTTCCTTAAGCCGTAAAGAAGGGATGGTGTTTTTTCTGCTCCATTTACAGCAGCTCTAACAGGTTCCAAAGAGACCCTCTTGGTAAGGCAGGTCACCCAATCTATGCTTTAATCCACTGATGGATTGCAACAGGAGCAGCCGTGTGTGTGTCACCTGTCATTAGAGCAGCAGCCCAGCCCCTGCTGCACCTCCCCAGCAGAGATGGGAGCAGAAAGCAGGACTGAGCATCTGAGCAACCTGCAGCAGAGCAGAAAAAGAGCAGGCAAAAATCTGACCCAGAGGAAAACATTGGATGTTTTACAGAAAATATTGAAAAATGCTTTTTCATCTCCACTGAAGGCTTGCACTTCTGTGCTGGTCTGACTCCGCCTCTTACACAGTTAATGGAATTCTGCTGGTCAGCCTGTGCTCCTGTCTCAGGGAGACTAATGAATTACTGGCATAACTGAGTTTTCTTCAGTTCTCAGTTTTATGGGCTCAGATCTGTCATTTCATTCCAACTATGCCTGGTACAGAATTCAAGCCAGCATGACTTTGGATGAAAGCTAGAGAACAAAGCTGGCTTTTTCCTCTAGCTGTCCTTCAGACTCTGATCCCCTAGCAGATCTCAGGCTGCACTTACTCTATCCTAAGCCAGAACAAATATAATTAAAACATTGACCATGTAATGAACCAGAAAGAGTAAAGATCTTAACTCTGGCTTGCCCATACCTAAGATAAATGCTTTAAAAACTGGGCTGTCTGGATGCTTCTGTAGAATTTACAATTCCTGGCTGTTGGTGGTGTGTTTTGGGGATCAAGTGGTGTTATGGTTTTGGGGGTTTTTTGTGTTTGTTTTTTTGTTTGTTTGTTTTTTGTTTTGTTTTTGTTTTTGATTTTGTTATGAATCTTTAACAGCTCTGCATTTGATCCTTTGTAAAAATCCTTTCTTTCTAGTCAGCTCTCGTGAATAAATCAGATTTCTTCACTGTTAAGTTACAAGAAAAACACAAAACAACAAAACAAAGGAAAGGCTAAGGTGAGCTGTGAAAAGTAGCAATTTTTTTTTTTTAAAGAGTCCATCTACATCAGTGGATTTGGAACTTTTGGTGACTTATTAAACTAAGGTTTAGAAATGTATATTTAGATGCCTATGTTCTAACATTTTGCCCAGCCTGTGTTGGGAACATTCATAGTTGTTTCAAAAGCCATGTCACCCTGACATGACATCAGAGTGCCAGAGGATAATTTGGGAGGAAATGTACTTCTGAGGATCATCTCATCCAAAGCAGGGCAAACTCACATGGGGTTACTTACCCTTTGTTCTGACAAGTTGTGAATATTTCCAGGGATGGAGATTTCACAACTATTTCAACAAGTCAATCTGCTCCAGTGCTGGACTAGTCCTGAAATGACCACAACAAAAGTTGTGCATTCAACTCAAAAATTCAGTTCCTGTGCTGTGTATGGAAGCCCTGTGTTGAGGAACCAGCCTAGTGCCTCCTCCTGCAGGACTCAGGAGGATCAGATTCCAGGAGGCTGACATTAAAATACCACCACCAAGCAAATGTCTCAGGTGGGTACAGAAGAGGATGTCCCAGATGGAGTTGATCCAGAGCAGGGACTGTGTGTGTCCCACTGGCAGAGGGGCTCTGTGTTTGGCAGACACAGAAACACTTTTGCCTACAGCCAGTTCCACCAGCAGGTTTCTGGTTGTTTAAAATTCCCTGTGACCCTTCCTGCAGTCAGATCAGCCTCCTCTCTCAGCAGAGAATGGGAAGCAGCAAATGGACACTATTACAAATTAAGCAGAAGAAAAGTGGGGGTGCTGCCAAGGGTTCAGGGCAAACCTGCCTTAGTTACACCCAGCCCAATCTCCCAAGAATTTATGGAAGGATTTAGCTGCAGGATACAGTCAGTGCCCACCACTTCAGTATGTCTAGCACAATTCAGACCCCCAGCACAACGGGGGGGGTAAACAAAAGTTGCTTAAAATACCACACTCTGGGTGGTCTTCATCTGTTCAGACTGAAGGCATCCAGCTAAGCAACCAAGAAAATGCCCTGCAAAATGTATTTTGCATTGTTCTCTATTTATAGCTAAATATAAGGTCTGAGGGAGGAAATTCCCAAGAGATCAGCACTCACTGCAATGGGTTTAGCAGTGGCAGGCCTCGTGCCTCATTTTAGTGCTGTCACAGGCAAAGGCAGCTGATGAGCAAACCAGGACCATGAAAGTTCTTGAACTATGCCCACAAGCATTTGGGCAGAGCAAGAGGAGGAGATGATGCTTTGTGCCTCTAGCACAGGACAATGTCTTCCTCACCAACTGAAACTTCTGAGACCTTCAAAATCTGAAGCTGGGCACAATATATGCAACGTATTCATATTGCATCTAGTAGCCTATCTCAGCATTTGAGCTGAGCAATTGATTTGGGAACAGAAAGGGATCCTTGAGGGTCATTTTCCCTGCTCTGAATTTCCACAGAATTCTAAATCCAGGCGTGCTGCCTGCAGAGCATCCCACTGAACTCTGTTTCTGAAGAGAGAAAATAAATTGTTCAGTGTAGCTGTTGTCATACAGCTTTGTCTGTAAAGCCAGAGAGACAAATCTTGAATCCTTTGAACAGATTTTTTGACTTAAACTTCCATTTCTATTACATGTTATTTTACCCAGATGGTGGATGACAAGGCAGTGTTGATAATGCAATTTAGACCTGCCATCTATCTCATCATTAATGTCTCCTAGTCTTTCTGATATATTTTAAGAGTAAAAGAGATCAAATAAATGCATATAAGCATGAAGCTAAAAGCACGCAGAAGAAAAAAGTTCCACAAAATTATTCTATAATATTTCTGCAGAATTAGTTCTGAGTCTGGAACTGCCATACTTGCAAGCAGTTTCATTCACTAGATTTATTGGTTGCATGTGCAAAACAGTGGGGCAGCAAGAGGAAGGAAAGGGCCATTCTATCTAGTTTGACTCTATGAAAGGCAAAATGGCTGTGGTTATTTGTCTAGGTGTCTTTAATTTGGACAAAGCAAGATCAGGACACAAACCTGACTCCTTTTATATTGATGTGCTATCACATGGGCAGCCAGCACTTGGGCCACTACTGTGCCATCACTTCCCAAAGCTCAGGGTCCAAGCCCTGAATTCAAGTTTTGAGGCTTTTTTTTTACCCCATTCTGGCACATGTAGGCTTAAGATTATGTTTCAAGCTTGAGAGCTATCTAAGAGGCTGAGTAGACAGCCAAAGATATTTCTCCAATGAGGACCTATGCTGCATTTTCATATGCTTTTTATGAGCCTGGAGAATTCCCCTCGTCCCAGAACAGCTGCCACTTCATACACCAGGAAATATTTTTTAATAATTTAACTCAGTTAATGCAGCTTTTGTAATAATTGAACGGTATGGCATAGGTATCCACCTGAAAATTATATCCACCATGGTTCCATCATTGTACAGGCTAATTGCTCATTAAAGGAAAGAACTGAAGAAAAGCAAGCACCAGTGATTAGTGATTGTGAGCAGTCAGCACACAGAGTAAAAAAAAGGTTGCTGTCACTGCAGATTAACAGCATTAGTAATATCTTATTTCACACAACATGTGGTGAAGTCTGCTAATAAATACAATTAAAGCCCACTCTCACCCTATCCTTTACAATTTACCAACAGCACATATTTTGGTCCTCAATACCTACACTGGTTATATTGATCCCATTAGTCCTCCTGGGAGAGGCAGATTTACCACTGACTGAAACTAAGAGCTGTGCACCTTGCAAGTGCCACTGAAATCAGGGAGCAGATTTGCCTCCTTTTTCAGAGTGGAACAAAATTTCACCGTGTCTCTCTAAATTCCTGGTGGATGGATGGATGGATGGATGGATGGGCTTATCCCCACCATGGATCAGCCTTTCAGAAACTTCAGTGATATAGTTCTTACAGGCCTCCTGCAAGACCAAAATGACTTATCCTTTTGGGACATGGAGGTGGGAACAGAATGTCTGTAGAAAGCTTCAGAGCAGAAAGTGGAAGGCACCTGTGCTGTCACCAGCAGGTAAGCTGAAGCAATTTTAGCAGAAAAACACCTCGGATTGACAGTATTGTTTGCTGAGCACTTTGTTACTGCAATCCTGAGCATATTTAGAAAAGGTTTACTGTCACCTGACAGCTTGAACAGGCTCTAATCTGCACCTGAATTTTGGAATGGTTCTTGCAACAAACTGAGGACTGGGAAAAAGAAAGCAATCAGAGGTGGTGGATCTTAAACAGATGTTACTCATATGAAACTGAAATTTCTGGTAAGACAGTCTGACCAGCTTGCTAAAATAGGTGGTCAGGCTGAATTGTCCTGTGCCTTCTGGGTTTTAAAGCTCAGACTCTATAAATATAGAGGAGAAAACAGTGTCTATTTCAAAACCAACAACAGTCAGTTTCAAAATCACGATAAAATTAATTATCCTTTTTGTATCTTTTCTGCCAGAGTCTAATAAGATTACTTGCCTAAGAAACTGCCCACTAAAATGGCACAGGCATGCAGGACCCCACATCTTATTGCTCACAATATGCACTCCAGTGGGCATTAGGGCTAGAGCCAAGCACTGTGATTGTCAATGCTGCCTTAATTTCTGCTGGACCTAAGAACTGCTCAGCTCCAAGGAAACCAGACATGTTCTGAACTGAGGTAAGAGACTGTGTTGAGCTCCTCTGGTCTATCTTCTGAAGCAAGTGCCAGTAAGTACCAGAGAGATTTTCTTTGGCTGGTCTTGGTTCAGTCCTGTTCAGTCATCTCTCTGCCCTGAGAAACCTCTCCCTGGGAAGCACTTCTTGCTTTATCACCTCAGTCTGTTTCTGTTGCTATGGCTCTCCCAAGGCCTGTCGTGCTGCTTCAGTCAGCACACTCTATCTCCTCCTTCCTTATGCACTATTTCTTGCCATGGCACATTTCTCCCTCCACTTTCCTCGAGGTCAATGTTATATTACGTTAATTTCTTTCATCTTTCTTTCAACTTACCTGGCTCACTGATCTTTGCCGTTGCTCCTCTCCAAGGAACACGAGGATTAATGTGTTTGCTGATGGTGCTATTATGAGCTACTGTGAAATTTATTATCTTTTTTAAATCAAGAAATAATTTTAACAATCAAATATTTTTATCAAAGCACCTTCCAAAATTAATGAAATTAATGGTTGCAATCCCCTTGTCCATGCACAGAGCAACCCAGACAGGGAGGAATTGCCCAGGCTGAACTATCAGCAAGCTGACAAATGGAACCAATTTTTAAAGTTGCCTCCTTGCAACTCCACCCTAGCTCACCCATTAGTGTTCCTTCTCATGCCTTGGCAGAATGTTCAGCACAGCCAAGCTGAGGCCTCAATAATCACCTGCTCAGTTGCTGTATCTCCCTGGATGGAAGGAGCTGCTTCAGTACATCTGATCTGCCTAGATTTAAAAATTATGTAGATGATCTCTTCATGCCCCTCCTTTCCTCCCACATACACTTATTCCATGCTCTATTGTATCATCCTTCCTGATGGATGTTGTTAGGACTTACAGGGTAGCCTTGTTCTTAATACACTGGAAGAGTTGTGCAGCTCTGGAAAGAACAAGAAAAAAATGCTTGTTATTGTGGGTGTTGTTTTGCAAAAGGCCCTGAGACTGTTGCTCCTTCTGTGCACGCATCCAAGATCCTAAGGTCTCCTGAAGTTCAGCAAAACACTTGCCCCATCTGCAACCCACAGATGTCTCCAGATGATCCATCCTCCATGTTCACAGGCTGCCAAAAACTGTTCATCATAAGGCAGTTCAGCATCTACTGGCAATTTAAAGAAGAGTCTTGCTTACTGCAACTGCTGTCTTTGACAGAGGACTTAAAAATGTCATCTTAGGTCTCTCTCTCTCTGACTCTCATGGTAGGGCCCTTCTGCTGCTCTAGTGCCAAAGATAAGAATGGGCTGCTTCTCTTCCTCATGCTGCCAAAAGGATCTTGCCCCTTCTTCATGTTTCCTCTAGGTCAAAGCAGAAGTTTGGCTGCTGGTGGAGTGAGGAGAAGGATCTGGCCCCAGAGTGCTCCTGGAGCCCAGCATAGAATTTGTTTCAAGTTTTCCCCTCTTTTCTCCTCCCATTGCTAGTTCTCAAAAGCTCTCAAATGCTCCAGGGCAGGAAGCAGAATTTAAAGAAAATTTAAATTTTTAATTAAAAATTAAAAAAATTAAAATTTTAAATTAAAATTTAAATTATGAAACTAGAGAAAACAGTGCTGCTTAGTGGTAACACACACCAAAGGTGCAGGCAGTCTTTTTTCTTTCTAACTACAATGAGTGCCATTCCTGTAATTATTTTATTCACATTAAATACAGCATGTGCTGAGCCTGAAGGCTATGCCTAGGTTGCTGTGATTATCCAGAGCCAGGCCCTGCTGAGCTCTCCAGCTGAAGCAGGGCCAGCATTGCACAGCTCCAGGTCGAGAGGCTTGGCTAATGCCTCCCTGTGCAGGGCTGCTGGCACAGGGAGAGCTGGCAGCAGGCTGCTGGGCTGCCAGGACTGCACCAGGGAGCCTGCCCTGCTCTGATGCTGTGCCCCATGGGGCTGGGCAGCCTGCTGGGCTGGTCCAGGGCTGCAGCAGAGGCCATGGGGCTCTCCTGGTTTAGGGGAGCACAAACATGAAGAGCAGCAAAGGGGTGGTGGGGTGAGGATGGCATCTGAATGAAACCTTCTCCGTGCAGCACAGAAAAATGCAGGCAATCTCATGGGAATAGGGGTCCAAAAAGACAAGCACATGCCAGAAAGGAGATGAACCAGAAGCAGCCTCTGTTAATGTTTCCTCGAAGGGAGTGGGAGGATGGATCCCCCAGGATAGGCTGGAGTTGCCTTTCTACAGGAAGATGCATTACTGCCTTCCAAAGCCACCAAAGCCAAGTCTGCTGCCCACCCAGCCATGGCTCACACTCTGTCTGCTCTGCGTGGGTGGAAAAATTCCTCTGCTTTTTTCTTAAATTTCCTGGGGCCTAACAAATCCCTTTGTCAGAGAACTCTGCCATTAGACAGGAGATTTCATTAAACAAGTTCTCTCGGATCTCCAGTGGGATGGGCACTAAGCTACTGAGTTCAAAAGAGGAGAAGCCTTAGCTGCCAGAGGCTGTATGTGGGAAAGGATGCCAGCCCCACCGAGATGGTATTTTCCAACCTTAGTCAAACAAGAGAGAACAGAAATTCATGTTCAGTTCCTAGATATTTAATTCTCCAAAAGTAACGGCGCATATGAGGTTTTTCTGCCTCCTGCACAAGGCACCCTCTTGGTGCAGGAGTACCCAGGCTGAGTGCTTCCCTCTGAGGATGCAGCAGCACAGTCCTGGTTCCATCAGGAAGCAGCCCCCGATGGAATGGGGCAGTCCAGAGGGGGACACGGTCCTTTGGGAGGGAAAGAGAACAAACACAACGAGGATCAGCCTTGGGAGGCCAAAGTAAATGGACTGCATTCCTTGGAATGCAAGAAAAAAAGGGAGGGCAGCAAAAGAGCAATTCCAAGCTAAGCTGCTGAGTCACTCCTGGGAGGATACACCTCCACAGGAGAGCTGGGCCAGAAAAAATGTTTTGTTTTTTTTCTCTTCCAGCAGGTACTGGCTAACATTTGCCAGCAAGAAGGCATCCTCTCAGATAATACCACAGCCTGAATTCACACAGAGAGTGGAAGCCCAGCTGGGTGGTTTCCCTTTGCAGTAGATTTTTTTAGAACATGGATATTTTTTCACCATTATCATCACTGTTTAGCAAATGACAGATCTGCTGGAGAGCCTCATAGACAGTTTTGATTCACTCAGGGCCCAGCTCTGTTTCCCAGAACTGTAGCTTCTAGGGACAGAAAACTCCATTTTCTCCATCTGTCAGGCCCAGAAGGGCTTTCTTTGCTACAAAGAGTATAGTTTCCCAGCATTAAATTGCTTTGTTTCACAAGTTTGAGGTGATGAAGATGTCCCTGTTTCCCTACGATCTGCTGCCAACACCTCAGACACATCTGGTTTTGTCTGGTCCTAAAATTTCTGACTTTGGAGATGTTCCTGAGCCTCTTCAGCCAGTGCCTCTCTCATCAGGTGCTAACACCTTTAAGTCATGTATCTCTAATGTTTTTGCATCCACTAAGATTTTAAAGCGTTTACTGGACTCTAATAGATGAGGATCCCTTGTGGATTGTTAAAATAACAGAATGTCTCAGCTCTTTTATAAAAACTTTCTTCTGTGTTCCACCTCAATTTCAAAGAAATGAGGAGGCCAGCCCTGTCTTGTAGGTGCTGAAATTGATGCATAATGACACTCAAATTATTTTCCTGAAACCACACTTCCAGGTTAAGAGCAGAGTCTGAATCCTCTGAATCCTTTGGTCATGCACTGCTCCTCTCACCCCTACCTCCCTAGGCTTTGGGGATCTTCTCATTGCTCATGCTAGACATTGATTCTCCTCCATTTCCTCACTCTGTGACAAATGGTGCTGATCTCTGGCACTACCCTTGCCCATGTCACACTTAAATTTGTCCCAGCACCAAGCCTGCTGTTTGCACAGGCCATTCATTAGGGATAAGTAGAGCAGGGAGCAATGAATGTTGCTAACTGCACATAATTACAGATCCAAATTATCTTATGCTGTATGTGTGTGTGTCTGTTTATAGGGCAATTACACTGTAAATAGGATGCAATTAGAGTGATCTGTGCTGGAGGGCTGCACTTGTCTCTGGGTGTTGAACTGAATGGACTCCAAATAGGGATGCCATCTCCTTTGGGGGAAATGGAGTTTCCCCCCAAATCGAGATATTGTCAGGTTCTTCAGCTTCAGCCCTGACCACTGAAGGCAATTTTCACAGATTTGTCTTGTTCTGCTGCCTCTGTAGCAAATAGATGTCTCAGTAATGCACTGCTTCTACTGACTATCCCCTTGTCTTAATTTTCCTTCTGCTGTTCCTCTTCTCTTGGCTAAAGCATATGTACTACCCAGAAACATATCACAGCTTTAGGTCAGGGTCCTCCTAAACCAGGATTTTGATGGCAGCCTAAGCAGATGCTGAGTGATTAGGAGATGCCAGGCATTCACACTGTTCCCTGCATAAAACGAGTTTGCAGGTCTTGGCCGGGTGTGGGCTTACTGCTCCCGGGATACAACGTTCCATGGGGATTCTTTCTTTTTCCGAATGAGGCAGAGAGATGTCACTCCTAGTTGCTTTAGAAAGTATGCTTTATTTTTCTTATCTTCTACAAAAAGCACGAGTTCTTGTTAAAGGTGTTGAGAGCATGGCTAGAAGTCACAAGACTTATGGTTACAAGGTCTTTTAAGGATTTATTTACCAATAAAACATTGACAACAGAGATATTTATGTCTCTAATCCAATATTAAGATATTTCATCTTATTGACTCATACTACAGTGTGAACTTTCTTGGCCAATCATAGCATGACACACAAACTTACATTGCTGCACTCTAAAACTTCTTGTTACCTTTGTAACTATCTTTGCTTTTTCTGTATCTTAAACTCTAAAGCTAAACCTATCTCAACTGTGTTTAATACTAAGCTTTGGCTTACAGGCCCGATGTTCTGAGAATTCCTTGCATTTTGAATTCCAACAGCCAGGACACTGAAGATCCTCAGAATGTAGCTGTCGTTTCATTGGAAATCTCATGGGAGTGAAAAGTGCTTTACTATCCTGGTCCTGCTTGCTAGAATGGAAGAGGCTGTCTATTTTTACAGGGCTCAGCAGCCAGAACTGCTGGTTGGAGCTCTGAAAAACTGCTTTGCTACAAAAGTTAGGTAATAAGAATGAAGTTGCCAGGGAGTGCTGGGAAGGAATTATTCTCTGCTGTTCTTTTCCTTTCTCTTGGTTCAGTGAGTAAACAAACCTCAAGTCCCCACAGCTGTCAGCCTTGCACTTTTTACCAGAACTGGCATCTTAAGCAATACAGATGGTGTTGGGTCAATAAAGTCTCTGCTAAGAATAGCTGTGCAAAGAGGGCTTTGGGCTTTCTGTAACATTTACCTGAGAGCTTCTCACATCCTGTCTACAGAGGTTACTCAAACAGGCACATTGTTGAACACAACCCTTTGGAAAGCAAAACTCAAATTCAAGTTGGATTTTGGATGCATCAAAAAAATGTGTCAGATGAACTCTGACTGTGAGAACTTCCTGGCTGTTCCCGAGGCTGGATAAAATCATAATGCAATTTGAAGGGTTTTTGTTTTCCACTCTGAGCTTTTGCTGTATAAATCAGTATCCCAGTTTAGTTTCCAGCACAGTGCTGCTACTGCTGGCATACTGAGTGGCACTAACATTTGGGAAGCTAACTATGACAAAAAATAAAAAGTCAAGCTTTCTGATTTCCCAGAGAAGTCTCTGGGTTGTTCAGTGCAGACAGTTTGGTATTGTTTGGCACAAACTGTTCTTTCATTACCTCCATCAGGAGGAGGACTTCCCAGTTTATAACATGCCTCAAGTCAAAACTAGCCCAGAAGGTCATTCAAAACAAAGATCAGAGATTAAAAGGCCTTTAGGCAGTTCTGTCTCTCACCTCTTTTTCCAGAAATGTGGAATTCATACCAACATGGGCAAAAGCATGGTAGAGATGCAGGTATTGCTACTTCTTGGGTACATTTGTGCTAACCAGGCAAAATCAGTTCTGATTTTTAGGCTTTTCAACTTTATGTCTTAAAATGTTGAACAAATAAATCCATTTTTCCCTTGAACTTCTCACCACACATGAGAGACCTCTGCACAAGCAACCTGCATGTCCTTCCCTGTCAGCGGAAATGGGAGTGGGACAATGCTATGCCCATTTCCTCGTGGTGATCTTGTGGAGACTTCCACTTTTCCATTTACCTTCATAGGAAAGAACATGGAAAGGTGAGAGGTGCCAGCATTGTTAGCCCTGGTTATGACTGTCAGACTGGCCTGCATTTGGTTTGGTGAGAAAGCAAAATGAAAATGTTTGGCAGGGCAAACATAATCACAGAAAAATCCAAGACTGAAGGAACACAGCTCTTCTGTGAGATGTGTGAGTGGTGTCCACCTCATTTTTCATTGAAAAAAGTACCTGAGTGTTGGGGCCTTATCCAAGACCCATTTAAAACCCAGAGATGAGCTGCAGAGGTGAGAGGGGCTGATTGGAACAGAAAGAGCTGCAGTATCTCTGCGTCACTCTCTCCCTCTAAAAACAGTTCATTCCCTACCATACATTCCTGATGCATTTATCTATTTCCCACAAATATTTGAAGAAAGCACATAAAGTAAATCTGGTCTAGATAAAAATGTCATGCAGCTATTTGTGCAGGGCATATTCTCACAGCTATTCCAAAAACCTTGGAAGGGGGTGTTGAGTGATGTGGACATCATGCTTGCCTGGGAAGAAAAACAATAGCACTCCCACGTTCCTACAGTGCAAATATTTGAGAGTCATTAATTGCACAGTTAGAGACTGTCCGTGTTGGGAGCATCCATGTCAATGTGTTTGCAGGACCATTTGGCAAGCATTTAAAAACAAGGGGGAAAAAAACCTTTAAAATGAAATCCTGCCAGTAAATAGATCTTGTAAATTAGCTTAGGCTGCTCTAAGTCCCTTCAGCTTTCTGAGTCTATGACAGCAGGGGGTTAGGAAATGCCTAAGGATTTCTCCATTCTGGAGATAACTTGAAGAACATGGATTTGACAGAAAAGGGCTGAACACAGTCATTCTGAAAGTGAAGTCCTGCACAAAGAACAAGGGCAGCAGCACTTGCACTGCAGAGCAAGCCTCAGAGCCAACTTTCTGAAGAGTGAGAAGGGAAGTCCTGTGGCACCAAGGAACAGCTGTGCCAGGCTCATATCTGGATAGCCAAACCTCTATTTGGAAATGGCTGGTGGGAAACTCTCTCCATCCACTATCACCTCTTCAAACTATCTTCTCACAGATTTTTCTTTGCCCTGGCACTGGTGCTGGCAATTGATCATGTCCTGTCCCTCAAGTGTTGGCCCTTTGATAATTTTATCTCTTTCAGTAGGTCGATGAATAGTCAAGCAGTCCTGTATTATAGAGGAAATTGTTTATAATCACTAGAAATAGAACATAGTATGAATATGAGCAGTGGTTTACCAGAAATAAGTAACTATAACAGGCATCTTATGCCATCCTTGCTTTAGTTAAGCTAAGTGGAATTTAGGTAATGGACAAATATCGAAGGTGAGAGAAAGAGATGAGTCAAGATTTTCCGTGAGAAAAATGTCAAAAGATACAGCTTGCCAGCAAGTACCAACAGACATATACTTCATATTACTTAGACTGAGGTAAGATGATGGGAACATACTTAATTAGATCATCTGGAGTTCAAAATTTAGTCTTATTTCTTAAGAGCATAAAAAAAAAGGGTCTCACATTAAGCCTGAGTTCCTCTGACTGATGTCCCTTCAGAGTTTCTCATCTGCAGTGTCTGATCTCTTTCTAAAACCTGTTTTCTGAGTTTAACCAAGACATTCTTCTTTTGCGAGTATTCACTTTCATGTCTTTACCTGTGATTATTTTCACTTTTCTTTCTTATTTTCACTGCTGAGCCACCCAGCCTCCATTTGCATGGTTCCCAGCAGCCCAGCACAGGACCCTGCCGTGTCCCAAGTGCTGCCCTCTGCTCCTCAAAGTGCTGTGCTGCTGGGCCCCCAGCTGATCTTCTACTCACCTGTGTCCACAAAAGCCACTTCTGCTGGAGCTGGCTCACATGAACTTTGTGGCTTTTCAGCTGATGCCTGGGAGTCAACACATCTCTCCTCTCGAATGCCAACTTCCTCGAGGCAGGAGACAGTCTTTAGACACCGAGTCTGAGATGAGCACACAGCTGCATGTTTCTATTCATACAGACATGCCTGTCTGTCAGATACAGATAATTGGATATTTATCCATATATTTGCATGAGAAATCAGAGGAACTGTCTACAGAGGCAGAGACCCTGCTTTTCAGGGGCTAGCTCAGATCCCTTCTGCCTTTAAGCAGTCAGGCTCCGGTAGCTTCCCAGACGGTGACTCTGTACCCAGAGCGGTTACGGCTGCAGGTTTGAGCAAAAAGTTAATTATAAATAATAAAGAGAATAGAGGAAAGAACCCTGTGCTTCATCTTTTTGACATTAGGCAATTACTGCTCAGCTCATTTCAGAGGTTTATGCTTTTTTTTTCCATTTAGCAATGTCTGACTGATTTCTCCTTATGGAACCAGAGAGCATTATGTACCACCTGTATTTACCTTTTATCTCAGGAGTCCTCTCTTAAACCTGGTGCTTTGTGGCTGCCTCTGGTACATACATTTAATAAATATTTAAATTCTGTATGATCTTAATACTCTCTGCACTTAATCTTTTAAAATCATATTGCTGTCTGAATGCCCCTCCCATGAAGTGCTGGTGGCAAAGTGCCTTATCTCCTCTGAAAGCTTTTTTGACTCCCAGCTGTACTCTCTCTTGTTCTTTAGCCAGGCTTTCAAAGTGACATACACAAATAACCAGCTGCTAGATATTTATGTGGAACATTAGCCTTGCAATTAAAGGAAGAGAAAAAGAAGCTTTACTTTGGGGTGCTTCAGAGCTTCATTACTGCCTGTTCTACTCCATTACTGCATTTCTCTGGAAAGTGAACAGCACTATGGGGCCCAGCTGCAAGCAGGTCCCATTGATCACCAGATGCCTAAGGAATTATCCATGCTAAATCATACAAGTTAATTCATACTGGAGGTTATAGGTGACTCCCCAGTCCTATCCACAGCTTCTTCCTTCTGGTCAAATGAGCATGCTGATAAGAAAGGCCCCAGGCTGCAGGAGCAGCCCACCTGCAGATACAGAGGCTGCTTTGTCATCATCATCCTGCTAGCAGGTTTCTTGCTATGTCCTAGGCAGGAGAAGGCTGCAGTGGTGGTGCCTTCTGCTTGGATAAAACTGATCCATATCCAGACTGTCCTGCCATTTCAGCCTGTATCTATCCTGAACAGGATTCAGCCTGCCAAATTTCAGTCCTTGTTGCTGGAAGCACTTTTTAAATATTTATCACTTGATCCTAAGCCAGTTCTTGTGAGCTTAGCAAACAGAGGTGGAAGGAATGAGGTGGAAGGAATGAACTTTGAGGAACAATTACTAACAACAAAGTGCAGAGCACAGAAAATCATATATTCTGAACCATTTGTCAAGTAACTAGGTAAGACTGCTTTTTTTAAAAAAAAGGTGGTAATAATTAGGAGAGTTTTCAGAAATCTTGTGGTAACCATATTTGCTGTGAGGCTGTAGCTGAGGGGTTAGGAGTGAACATGTCTCCAAATAGGGGTGTATGTTCTGATTTCAGAGAAAGCTGTTGTGACAGGGAGTGGCACTGCTTGGCTCAATACACCATCCCCACCTGGTGAGCAACCAGATCTTCCATCTCCCACCCCAAAGGATGCTTGGAAGGCTCATTAAAGATGGCCTTGTAGCTGTGGGGAGTTCATGGCACCCAATAAGTGTCAGAAATGCAAATGACATTTCCTTAGGACACAAGACTTGAGGGTCTGCTACTCCTCACTGTGGTCAGCAGAGAAGGGAAGCCAACATGGAGCTATGTGTGGGGAAGGAAATGTTTTCCCTCCAACCTTCCAAAGACTCACAGCACTCCCATGATAATTTCATTGTTTCCCTTTCCCATAGGAGGAGAATGGATGATACTGTTGTGCACAGAGTGAAAAATAAGTTTCCTGGTTTCTATTTCTAGCTCTGCATCTAGCTATTTGTCTGATCTCCAAACCAGATACTTATGCTGATCACAGCACCTCATTTTATCTCTCTGCAAAACAGGAGTAAAAAAGACCTGCTCTGCAGGGAGACTGTGAGTACTCCCTTTACTACTTCTAAAGCAAATTTTTATATCACTGTTATACACTGATATATATATATGTATATGAAAATAATTTAATTATCATCAATTTAAAATTTGCAAAGCAAGAGCTCATACGGCAAGCAAATGCACTCAGCAATCCCCACACGTGCACTTGAGATCTCACACACTTTGATGGGCTGCTCTCTGCCTAGAAGGAGAAGTAGCTGATGTTTGGACTCCAAGAGTTTTGCCATATGACAGGATTTAATTAAAATGCTTCTACCCATCAGGGTGGCTGTCCCCGCCCTGCCATCATCAGCCCATGCCAAAGGCTGGTGGGAGAGCTCACTGAGCAGGTCCTTGGCTTCCCTTCCTCCCTTGGTCCAGGGATGTCTTGGCCCTGGACCAGACACCAGACAGCTGCTGAGGAGGTTCTTCACTTGCAGCAAGGCTGGCAGTGCTAGCTGGGTGTAAGAGTCAGTCTGAAGTTTCCCTCATTTGCCTCACGACCGTAGCAAGAAGACCCCAGGACCCCCACCTGGGCTGACTCTGGACAATGGTTTCCTGGCCTGGTGGAGGTGGATGCTTGCCAAGGGACTGTGTGCAGGTGCTCGCTGTGCTTCATGGTGCACTGCTCTGGAGCAGGCACTTGCTGGAGCAGCAGGTTCTGTACACCTGTTTCTTGGAGCAACCCTCACAATGGTCCATAAATCTCCCCACCTTTTGGCCAGAAGCCACTTGCTTTGGAAAAGGACTATAAAAGAGCGACCCTCTGGAGAAGCTTTTGGGATTTCCCCACGGATGAAGACCCGTCCATTGGCTGGACCACGAGGATGCCCGTCTCGTCTACTGGTAGCTATTTCCCCATCCCCCTCTTTTTCTCTCTGTACTCCTTTTCCTATATCTCTCCCTTCTATCGCAACTGAGCTGTTGGCATTTAATAAAAATGCATTGCTGTGAATAAACTGATTTGTCCCCTGCTGATTGCCTATTTGCACCTCTGAGATCAAACCAACCATCACGACCCCTGCCCTGTGTTGCAGATCGTGACACTGGGCTTGCTGCTGAGCTGTGGATGGACAAGCAGTGCTGACAGCACAGCACCAGAAGGTGCTGCCTCAGGAAAGCTGCAAATCTCGTGGGAGTACTTGGTGTCAGTTTTAAGAAAAACGTGGATGGAGAAGGGTTTCTTGAGCAACTTCCTGATTTCACTATGTTTTGATTTTTGTGAACTACCTTACTTTCTTTTCAAAAGGTTTTAGCTAGTAATTCTCTTTAATTATGTGCACTTATAGCAAACCTCTGAAAGTTTAAGAATGAATGTCATGTTTTTAATCCATAGTGTGATATGTGTTAATATTATGGAGACACGGTATTTTTAAATTTTAAAATGTAATTACCAATTTAAGTTTTTTCTGTGTTAAAGTCAGAAAATGGAACAGTTGGGCTTTGCCTTCCCACAATAAATTTTGAAAATACATTTTGTTCCAACTTGGAAATATAGCCATAGCAGCTTCCTCTGTTCCAGGCAGCTCTGTCATCAACAGGTGGGGCTTTCAAAAGTGGTCTTTGAGTATAAGGGTTTAACAAACCCACAGGTCTTACTTCTACCTTCCTGAGCTACCTTCTTAGCTGCAAAACATTCTGTTGTGCTTCCACATCCCCAAACAACTAGTCATTTAGCTGGGACATGGAGAGATGAGATATCCAGATGAGCGTGTGGGGAAAAGCTGAAGGAGTTTTTAACAAGTGAGTTTCAGGACAGAAATTGTTCTGTTTGGATTTCCTTCACTTTCTTTCAGAGCCATTATCTCAAATTTGTGTGTGGAAGGCAAAGCTTCTAATTATACACTGCAGAGAGTGCATTTTTTTATAAATAGCACCAATTGTTCTGCTGGGACATTCTCATCTGAATCAGCTCCTCTGCAGCTTCACAGCCTGTCTTCCATGTACAAGGAGAATATTTTTACTAATGAAACCCAAGTGGATCACATGTGACACAAAGGCTGAAGGAATACAATAGGATTTGGGATTTTGCAGCCAGCCAACAGCTGTGCCACCCTGAATTCACTTCAGTTCCCTGTAATTCTGCCCCTTTGTCACTTCTGAGTCCCTGGTACAAAGGCCTCTGGAACAGGGTTGTAACTGCCATGACCAGTCTCACTGCACATGAGAGCATTGCTGCTCTCTGCAAGGTCTCAGTGGGTGAAATTGCTTTGTTCCTTTCTCTGGAGATTGTGCATAAGGCTCAAATGCCAAAGCAGGCAGAAGCCCTGGCTGCACTGCAGTCAGTGTTAGTTATCCTCTCCCCATGGTCACCAGAGCATCTCATCAGCCATGGGGCCCAAACCCTCCTGCCAGGGTGGAGCCCACCTGCAGAGAGTGAGCCTCACTCCCCCAGGACACCATCCCAACATTCTGGTCAGACACATCCCACCTGGGCACCTGGCAGTGCCCATCCCAACAGTGGGGCTTGCCTGCAAACAGCCATGGCCAGAGACTGCCTGTGCAGGAGAGGGGACACCTGTGTGCAGGACACCAGGATGTGAGGGGACACCTCTCTGCAGGACACCAGGATGTGTGAGGTGACGCCTGTCTGCAGGACACCCGGATGTGAGGGGACACCTCTCTGCAGGACACCAGGATGTGTGAGGTGACGCCTGTCTGCAGGACACGAGGACATGTGAGGGGACACCTGTCTGGAGACACCAGGACATGTGAGGGGACACCTGTGTGCAGGACACCAGGATGTGAGGGGACACCTGTGTGCAGGACACCAGGACACGTGAGGGGACACCTGTCTGCAGGACACCAGGATGTGTGAGGGGACNTGCCCACTCAGGCCCCTGCACCACCAGACACTGGCTGTGCCTCTGCAGCTGAGGACAGAGGGGGATGCCCAGCCTGGTGCCAAGCCCATCTCCAAGCAGCAGGTCCCCAGAGCTGCCCTGGAGAGCCCTGGCTCTGCTGGAAAGCCAGGTTATCCATGGATGCAGGCCAGTGTGGGAGGCTGTGTTTATGTGGCAGTGAACCTGTCATGGAGATGACATCTCGAGCGTGCCTGGGGCGAGCCACTCCCAGGCTGCTCAGCTGATGAGTGCAGCTCAGCCAGGAGCTGTGTTTAATTGCTCGGTGTACTGTAGCACCTGCTGCTTCCTGCATTATCCACTTGCCCCAGCACTAGAGCCGCCACCTTCTCAAAACAGTAATTTCATGAAGTGAATTGCCTTTCCGTAATTATCTTTTTATGCAATTAATATTTCCTCAGCAAATCGCAGATCACTGTGCCTCCTCAATAGGTAAAGCAGCTAATGAGCCCCAGCTGCCAGCCGTGTCTGAATGAGTCACTCTGCTGGAGAGAAAGATATTGCTATTGCAAGTTGTCCCCTTGTGCTGTCATTTGCCACTCGATGTCTTGTCGGAGGGCTCTTGTCTGCCACTCCCACGATGGAGCTGGACCAGCCCTCCCAGCCTGCCAGGTCTGGAGGGTGGATGCATGCTCTGGGGACTCAGTACCCTCTCCCTGCTCATCCTGGCCATCACCTCTGCCCCAGCCATGACTGGTGAGAAAACACTGATGAAGGCTCACTCTTGGCCAAGATACAGATGGAGAAGGTGCCTTCTAAATAAAATGTTAGCCCACTTGACTTCTCTAATAGAGTTTATGAAGTTCAGAGAGCTACTTCATGCTCCACACATTATGAAATGAAAGCAGTTTTACAGCCTTCTTCAAAGAAACAAACTGACACATCCCTGGGACGATTTCTGGGTCATTTTTTAAACACATATGTCAACTTTTCAGCATGTATGTCCAAGAAATGTTTCAGAACATGCCTCCATTCCATACCTTTCACAGTCTGCAAGAGCTAGCTTTGCTGACCAAGGTCAAAAAGTCCTTTCTGAACTCCCTCTGCCAGGATACGTTGTTATCTCTCCTATCTGACAGAGATAATGTGGAAACCTTTACAGAAATACACAAAAGTACAAATACTTGAAGTGCCTTCCTGCAATGAGTTTTATAAAGAAAATAATAGCACTGAATTTCTTTTGTTGCCATTTGTCTGTCTGATTCTACAAGAAGTTGCTTTGAGTCTCCTTTCATCTCTACTGACTAAAGTGAAAGCTTTGTCATCAGTGTGTTGTTTGATCTTTTCGTTCACTTGCTGTTTTTCCAAACAGAAAAAAATGTGATTTGTGGGGGGCATTTGTGGGGAGATGAAGGCTCCTGGCTTAGCTCAGGAAAGCAGTTGTGTACATATCTCAAGAGAGCTGGAAACCTGCAAGAAACAGACAAGCAAAATGTTTGGGCAGAAAAAGGACAGACAGCCCAAGTGGGATAAGCAGAAGCATCAGGAGTCCTGGGGAAACAAAACAGGAAGCAGACAGGATGGGAACTAAGTGTGGATGAAGAATTTGGGTAGAAGCATCACGCAGACATTAGCAAAACCCAAGGATGAAATACAGCCAGAAGAGATTGCTTGGATGGCAATTTAGCTGACAAGCAGAAGAAAAGCCAGAACTAGGAGGAATGAAAAACAGAGGAAAAAAAAAAACCTCACCCAAAACTCAAAAAACCCAGTAAAAATCCAAGTACTGATGATTCAAACTCCTTTAGTGACTCAGTTCTGCATATTTTTTCTCCTAAGACTGTAGTGTCCCCTCTCCAGAGTAAAAATTGAAGAAAAACACATAAGAAGGAAGTAGAAATGAGCAAGGGGCACTCAAAATCTACTGAATCATGACATTCATATGTTGTAGCTTTATTTCTCTCACAAGAATGCTCCAGGTCTGCCCAGTTGTTAGTCTGAAGCTGTTAGCCATCATTTTAGGCAGTGAGCACAGAAATATTTGTGGATAATTTGTAGATTGTGTTTGTGCATGGGATTAGTGGTGAGTCCAGCTGTATTATGGTCTCCCCACTCAGGAAGCTCTCCTACAGATTGTCTCCCTGCCCTATAAAAAGTAGGGCTCAGGAGACCTCGTGATGCCCTCCCCTGGATACCTTTATTGCTGCCTATTGAACCAAAGACATGTGTAAGAAGGACACAGACCATACTTTAGCTTCCTCCTTCCCCCAGCATTGGACAAGATCCAGAGAACAATGCAGACTTCTACTTTCCACATGGCTCTTTCAGTTAATGTTTCTTTTGGGAGGGGAGAAAATCAACTCACAATTATTATTTTTTAAAATCTTCTTCTTGTCAGATCATGAATTTCTGACCTATATTGTGCTCGAGCAAAGAGCTCATTGAAGGGGAATTTTGCCTAGAGTTCCAGTTTAAATCTATTAATTATTAATTGCTCTATTTATTTATTCAAAAGCCCTGGTGAAATGGGAATATTAGCTGTTTTCCTTCCTCATGAATGAATTCTCTTGCCTGGGCTCATCTGGCTTTGTATATGTTTTTCCCCAAATAAACATATCAAAAATTGTATGTTTGTGGAGGGAGAGGGTCAGACTTTTTGCAAAGCAGGTCAGAGTCCAGTCACATTTACTCTCCTCACACTCTGCTTTGCAGAACAAGCTGACAGATAAAATGAAATATTAGCTTCATTTCCTGCAGATCCAATTTCTTTTTAAAAAAACAGGGATGGAAGAGACTGAATTTAGAACAACAAACACCAAATCTATAGAGATTCTGCCAGTCAAAGAAAATCTTTCACTGCAGTGATTTACTAATTTGGAAGATGCTGTAGAAGATCCTCTTCCATCATGACTGTTCACCTACAAGCCTGTTTGGTTGCCAAGGTCTGGAGGATGCATCTGTGCCAATCAGTGACAGTCTTGTGCCTTCCCAGCATATTCTGCCTCCACTGTGCCTCCAGTTCCAGTTCCAGTTATTACCCAAAACAGCAGGAGTCCATAACCTTCCCTTTTGTGCTGTCCCTCACGTTTTCTGCAGCAGGCTGCTGTGTGCTACAGCCAAGCCAGGGAGTCGAGAGTGGGGCTGGGAAAACAGCTCTGCTCTGTGCTGCAGGAAACACCACAGAGAAAGAGCTCAGGTGGGACTGGGACATGCACTGTGTGGACACCTCTGTGAGCTCAAGGCTCCTGCAGAAAGAGCCTCTGCTCTGCCCCTTGCACACTGAACACAAGGCATGGCTGATTCTGACACAGGGCTGCAGGCACTGCTCCAAGCACACAACACAAAATAAAATAAAACAAGACCTGCCAAGCACTCAGGGGGGATGTTCAGATGGAACAAATTAGTGCTTGATAATTTAGACCCTTGACATCCACAGACATTTCCTGGGATATGGGAATGTTGTATTCTTGTTCTGCTTAGTGTTATCCACAAATGCAGGAAGAGTAAGGAAGCCTTCTTGTGTGTCTGCCTGAGTGTAACTTGGTCTATTTTTGAGGCAGACAACCCACCTGCAGGCTGCTGGCCTTCTGGGAATTGTGAGGTTGCAGACATCAATGTAAATAACCCTCATCTCTCTCCTCCAAATGATTTCTGAAACATCATCCAGCATTTCAGCTCAGCATCACATATACTCCCTTTTTTATGTTCAGGAGGGAACAATTTAGAGCACAGACTTTTGAGTGCACTATATTTCCCTTCCTGTGAAGGTCTAGATATTGCTGCTGCATAAATACTGCCCCAAGGGCTCTTTCTAGCAGCTCCTGGGATAAAGTTATTTTCTTCCTCATGGGGGTTCCCATACTGAGGAAATAAATATGAAGTTTCTATCCAGAATCCTTTGCTTTTGTATTTGGGTGTTCTTGCAGCTCAGTAGAGAGAAGACAAGAAAATGTCCCTCTCTTTCACTGTGCTGCTGACAGACCCAGCTCCTCTCCTTCCTCTCCCTACCGTGTCCTGCCATGTTCATTGACCCAAAGCCCCACCCATCAATAACCTTAATGTGTCTCCATGTCAGAAGAAGTAGGAAGGCACAAATTCCTACAGCAGGTGACAGTGAAGTGACCAGCAGCCAGCCAGGCAGCAACCCTGGCAGCTCGGGCTGCCTTTGATTCACCTTTGATGAATCTTCTCAGAAAGGACTCAAAGTGTCCCACAAACCTTCTCCCACTGCATTGGTCCAAACACTGCAGTGCTGGAGGTACAAGTAACCCCTGCTGACAGGAACTGGAAAGAAAAATGCAAAGAGAAAAAGAAGCTTTGTAGAAATTAAAGTAGTATCAAGTAGCAGCAAACTCCACAGTTTTCAAGAAAAGCTGACTTCCTCCAAGTCTGAGTGCTGCACCTTCTCCCTGCTCATCTCAGCAGACTTCCCATATCTGCCTCTGTAGCAAAATCTCTGCCTCTCTGATGAAGCTCTTTCCCCTCACCTCCTCCCCACCCCTCTGTGTCCACATCTTTCACATCTGCAAACTCAGTTTCTCTCTTGGTTAGTGTGATATCTCAGTCCACCCAGAAACCCCCATTGAACCCAGAATGCAGCAACCAATGTGCTGGAGCTGCTCTTGCCCAGTCACAGAGCACATGGCCTGTAATAAACTGCAAACTGATAAACACAAGGGTGTCATCCATCTGAGCAGACAAGCCCCCTAATGTCTGTGCTTCTGTGCTTTAACCCAAAGGCAGATGGCTAAAACAGGTGAATGCTGGAATGGAGCTCCAGTTCAGAGCTATTCTCATTTCTGAGACTAACAGCACTGTACATTAAGTGTTTGGCTGAATAATTTTCAGCTCATCATATATTTTTGTATTGGTTTTTCTTCCACACACTGCTGTTCATGACTGCAGATATGTAACTGGTCAATTGGCATTTTTTTCCTCTCACTAGTTGTGTGCTTGCAAAGTTTAAACTGAAGAATAACAACAAACAGAAGATGAATGTTGAATCTCATGCCTCTGGTATCACCTTCCAGGCAAGAAGTAACTCATTCTAGATATATTCCCAGAGTTTCTGAACATTTTCACCACATTATGCTCAAAGATAGAATTGCTTGGGCTTTGGGGTATTTGGTGCAGTGTTTTAGTTGTTGGTTTGTTGGGTTTTATTCTGAAGGGTCCATGTTTCATTCAGTAAGCCTTGAGTGGAAAATGGGTTTGGAGTTTTCCTCACCACATCTAATGCACAAGGTTGGCTACACCTTACACAAAGTGAATCTAGAAAATTTCTGGATGAAAATAAATTTCTTTCATGGCATTTAAAACATAAATTTGAGAGCTGTTCTCCATGTGCATGCATGTTTGTGTGCAAAGAGGCAGGGCAGAGGCCAGCAGGCATAGGAGCTGTGGTCCATGCCTGCATGCAGTGGTCCACGTGCTGTATAACCATGTAGGAAAGCATCTTTGCTGCACAGCAAGGGTCATTTTTGGTAGACAGGGGTTTTCAGGACTCAGTGTCAGCTACAGGGATGGGGCAGCCAATCTGCCTCTGGGGAACATCAGCACCCCATGGGAAACTGGGGCAGGGGGAGGTGCAGAATTGGGTTTCCTCCCTCAGGGCATTGGCTCCCAGCTCTGCTACTGCAGCTTTGCCTTTAAGGAGAAGATACACAATTTCCCATAGCAACCTTTTTTAATAACAGGCAAAAAGATCATCAGCTGTCCCTAAAGACACCAAAAGTAGGTCAAATTGCAGGAAGAGTCTTTACATTTCACCCACCTCTCCTGTAACTCATTTGTATTCTCAGAAGAACCATGGCTCAGCTCTGTCTCTTGTCCCAGTTCCCATTGCACCCTTTACACCACACTGTGAGTGCTGCTGGGGGGAGGAAGTGAGGAGAGCCTCTCACAGTGATCTTCTGCAGCTCCATCAGTGAGGAGAGCCTCTCACAGTGATCTTCTGCAGCAGTTTAGAGGAGCAGCCCCACAGCATCATCACTGCTGCACAATATTTATGAAGGCAAGTTTTATTGTATCTCTGCCCAGAGATGCTGGCACTTGCCAAGGGAGAAAAACTGGCAACCTGTAAGAAGGAAACTTGCCCCAGTCCTCATCTGCCACCCCCTCACACGTCCACTTCCTTTTCCCCAGGGAAACATTGTGCAGACAGTGAAAATGCTGGAGTGGATGCAAGACTACACAAACAAGAGGGAGCCTCAGGCAGGGAAGTGTTGCTAGACATAAAGAAGCTTCTTGTGGTGGCTTTAAGAGCTCTTAGATGAATATATGATCACAAGGTTGTCAGGGCTTGATTTATTTTGGTTATCTGCCTGATGCTAAAAACATATACATCTGTGCCTGAAATCACCACATGGCAAGATGTGATCCCATAAGATCTGATCTTATGGGAAAACTGATTGACTTCAAAAAAGAGACTCAAGGCAGAGCAGAGACTGTGTCTCACAAACGCCCTCCCTCTGAACTGCAGTGGGAGGCAAGGGACATAAGGGCACTGGAGAGCAGTCCCCTACCTGTACCCAAGGCCAATGGGATTGTGAGTGTGTGTTGGAGGACATGTTTTTTCCCAAAGTCCTAGCCTGTGTGGGGCCCTCCTCTGCATTTAGGTCCCAATGGTA